>MU228065.1:250834-288405 GCA_018584345.1 Thuja plicata | reverse complement strand
CTTTGATTAGTTAGTTCTATTTATTTGTGTCATAAAGCTTCCTTCCTTTAATTTTTTTAGTATGGAGAAACTTGCTTCTTGATAATGGATTGGGAATTCTAAATTCTCAAAATTTAGGGTACCACCATAAGGGTAGATGGGGCTGGGAATACGGTCTGGGAGAGATCGAGGAGCATCCTCCCTAAAGAGCTTATCTGATTCCTCTATATCCAAGTTAGTATAAGAGATAATAGGGTTGATTTTATGTGTTGATTTTTTACCTCTGATAATGACAAGTTTGAGAATTTTTGTGTTTATATTCATCCTAACGATGATTGATTTTTCAGAGTATAATAAGTTCGTATCAATAAATCCTACAAATTTTCCGTAGAGGTTACCAATCTTTCTCATTAGTTCATCACTTAGGAATTCAACTGGTAGGCTTCTCAACTGGATAACCCTTTCTACAAGAAAATTCTCTAATTTAAGTGGATCAAAGAAGGGTACCCAATCAAGAACACTAAAATCTATTCTTTTGTAATTAGGGCAACCCTTAATAAGCAATTTAGCTTTAAATTCTTTGCTCCCGCACATAATAAAAATGAAATTTTCTGGGAGAATAATTGTACTTACCTTTTCCTTCAGTGTTTGTTCTAACCAGAGTGCAATATTTTCAGAGTAAGAACCTATGTCATTCCATCGACATAAAATGCCATACGAAGTGCACATCTCTTGTGTTCTTTCCATTAAGCCATCGATAATATTCAGGGAGAAAACATCATCAGCAGAAGAATTGAAAAAATTAGGGTCGCTCCTACGATGAGGAGTGTAAAGAGCCTCCAAAGGCTTAACCCCAAGCTTGGATTAATGAGAAAGATGGGAGGATTTATAAATCTATGGAGGGGTAATAGCCATATTCCTAAGATGAGGAGTATACGGAGTTTGAGGATGAGAAACCAAACTTGAGGGTTTCTGGGCTAGATTGGGAAGTCGTGTATTTGAGGTTTTATGCACCTGAGCCAAAGGATTATGCATTGGAGGGGATAAATTGTGTTTCTGGAGATCAGGATTCATAGAACAGAGACAAGAGAATCGATTATTGGTAGGAAGGTTGAAGGTTTGTTTCCTAGGATGAATATTGGAGGGTATTTTAGAGTGTCGTCGCCCACGTTTGGCATTTTGACGATAGGCAGGAATCCAAGGGTCCTCCTGAGCATCAGTACAAATGTCCATGGGAGAAACCCTAGGTCAGACATTGGTGAAGCACCTGGCTGAGAGATCATGGATAGAAGAATGTGACTGAGGTAAGCGGCTACCGAAAGATGATACTCTTGTCGAGAAGCGGCCATGCTGTGCATATTTGTTTTTCGCAAAGAAGCAAAATTGTGAGTCCAGAGAGTCAATTGTCCATAGTCGAAAACATAGACATGATCGTGGGAGCAGAGCCATTGTTCATTTTTATTTGGGCAGCATATTATTATTATTATTAGTAATTGCCCAATCAAAATTTATTTAGTTTTTTCTTTTTTTCCTATTTATAATATTGTAAATAAAATAATATTTCTAAGCAATTCTATCTTCAAGAGGTTTGATTCACAATATCTTAAGATAAATAAAAATTATATTATTTTATATTTTTAAATATTTTTTGAAAGAGCTAATGTTGGCATATTGTGTGATTAAGTTGTTGTGTTAGTGTTTTTGTCATCAAAGTTCAAATCTCATTGAGGAAAGAAAGAAAGAAAGAAAGAAATTAATTTTAACATCTACGAGGCTAAAGATAGTGTATGGGACAAACTGCTTCACACATTGATTTCTGCATTTCTGCCATGCAACTTGATGATGAGTGCCCCCAGCTACTCAACAATCCCCTCGTTGAAGGTCCCTCATTTGTGGCCCCATGGGTTCATAGCGGGTCAATGCGTTTACCCACACACACACACACACACACACACACACACACACATATATATGAAAGAATTTATTTTTAAATACTTTTTGAAGATGGTAATTTTCTTTTTTAATTATTTCAATATATATAAATAAATTTTTAACTTTTAATCATAAAGCTATTTTTTTCATTTAATCATTAAAAAGGTCTATTTTGGCTATAATGTTTATATTATACAATTTTATGATTATTAACATCTATATTACATAAAAATAATAGGATTAAAATAACATAATCTTAAACTAATAAAAATTGAAAAACTTTTAATATCAAATCATTATTATTATATGGCATATTAAGGGGTAAAGATGGGTTAATCCAATGTCAAAGGTTGGTGAAGATGTAAGATGGTCGCAACCAGAGAAGGGTTGGATTGAAATTAATTTTGACGGGGCTATGAAAGGGAATTTGAGACCCTCGAGGATAGGTTGTGTGGCTAGAGATTACATGATGCAGGAGCATCGAGGGTGTAAGAGCAATCTTGCATCACACAAAAATATATTGTTTAGTTTTCAATAAGGGTTATCTTTAGACAGGGTTACTATTTTTTGTAAGTTGTCCATGTGAGCACATATTGTTCCAATTGCCCCACTAGAGGTTCATTTTTTATACATAAGCATATCGGTAAAGTTTCATGGCAACATCAAGTCCGATTTTGAAGATATTGCATTTTTTCAGTTTTGGCGGGATGGTACAAAAATGTTGAACTCTGTTTTGAAAGCCTTAGAGGCTCCAAAAAGGGGTCAAACTTTCACCAGATGGTGCTTCACAAGCCTCAAGCATGGAGCACTTTGTAGCATTTCCGAAATGGGATCATAATAGCCAATCGACTCAATGGTTCACAAGTTGTGGTTTTGGAAGTAGGGCCTTCAGGACTCGAGTTTCAATACAAAAGGAATAGCGAGAAAAAATACTTAAGGCGGGAAATTGAACTGCTAGGTGCCAAAATGGGAAAATCTCCTCTCTCTAGAATATTCCAAGGTGATTAATTGTGCTACTTATATTGGGTTGAAGGGGAATTTTAGGGTTCAGTTCCAGAAGTGTAAATTGTGGCCCTGTCTTGCAGAATATTGAAATGAAAATGCCCACGTGGTTGTAACATGTTATTTTTTAAAATATTGTAATGTCATTTCATTAAAGATATAAAGCAAGTGTTTATGTTCTTGTCATTGTTCTATTCTTACAGTTTTTTGTTTGCTTCACTGTTGTGGTGTGTGTTTGGTTGAATAAGGGGAGTACCCTCCATCATATTGTAATGGAAACATTTTGAGGTTGGAAGCAAAGAGAATTGGGGATGGTACCAACAATGTGGCAAAATATTTAGCGGTATTATAAGCTATCAAAATGGGAAAGATGATGGGTTGATAAGTAGGACATATTTTCCATAGCAAGTCAAATTATGATATTGTTATTAGGATTCAACTGTGTAGTTTTTTTAGTCAAACTCATTGACCCATGGTTCATGAGTAGTGGTTTACAAGAACCCATATCTCATGAGAATGAATGGAATACTTAGCACTCATTGCATCTAGGTGATGTTCATAGAGGTGGAGCATTGGGACTTCCCATGAGCTCACCCATCCCAATACTACTCCAGCTCAAGCACGCTTAACTATGAAGTTTCCTCCATAGTTAAGCTCACTCAGCTTGCAACCTCATTTGCAAAACCTTCAGCAAGTATTGTGCCTTATGAAGGTTTTGCAAATGGGGTTGCAAGTAGAGTGGGCTTAACTATGGAGGAAACTCCATAGTTAAGCTAGCTCAAGTTGGAGTACTATAGGGATGGGTGACCTCCCAGGAAGTCTCGGTGCTTCACCTCTATGAGAATCACCTAGATGCAATGAGTTCTAAGTGTTTCATTCATTCTCATGAGATATGGGTTCTTGTGAACCACTACTCATGAACCATGGGTCAATGAGTTTGACTAAAAAAACTACACAGTTGAATCCTGATAGCAATATCACAAGATGATGGGTGTTAAAAAGTTACAGCTGGAAGGTGACTCTCGTATTATTATGGAGGTAATTATCTTGGGAACTACTTAGGCATCGCATCTGCAAAAATTATGTATGTCATTCAAAAGGAATTAGCCAATTTTGAGAACTTTAAAATTTCACATATCAGGTGCCAAGGTAATGAGGTGGTGGATTCTCTTTCCAAGTGGGCACTGACATTAGATGATGGGGTGGTGTGTACAGAGGAATTTCAAAATCTTTCACCTCAAATTAATTTTTTTGCATATCCAGCGGTGGGTGATGTATTAATGGCACAAAATGATGGTTGTACTCATTAATGAGGGTGGTGGCTAGTGTTTGATGGGATGAAAGTCAAAGAAATTCCTTAAAAGGAGTGGATTGGGAATGGTAATAGTAATGTGTGTTTCTTTCTATGTTGGTGAAGGACAAATGGAGGCTACCTTCACTCTCTTAACGACAAAGCAGCAGCAGGGCTTTTGGGGGTTGGTTAAACCACAAAGGTTGAAGTGACTGCTTAAATGCAAGAAAGACTATGTGGTGAAGGCAGTATTGGAGTTGTTGGGAGACGAATTTCAGAAGGCCAAGTTTTAGATCAACATCAAAATCTTCAGTTTAGTGCTAGCCTAAGGTCTGGAACTTGCAGAAAGCAGGGAAACAATAAAATGGGTATTGAGTTTGCTTGTGGAGGAGGATATGTTGTATGGGTTGGACCATGTGTTTGAGTGGGCAGTACTTAGTGTTGGGTTCGACATCGTGAAGGGGATAGAAGATGAGTAGGAAGTGCATGAGGATGACATTGTCCCTTTCGTTTGGTGGCTAGGGAGAGTAAACTGAGATGCGTATTGTGGGAAGGTGAAGAAAGCATGGGAGGACTTGAAGGCAGCTCTAAGAAGGAATGAACAACACATTAATAGAATGGTGAATTTGGCGGACGACCAACCTTAGGTTTTGAGGTGACGATGAACAAGGAGGACCAAGGGTTTGGGCAAAGCAATTTCAAAGGTAGGCTTTATAAAGTTTGAGTCGGAGTAGTTGGGGTTTGGGTGTGGGCAATTTTTTTTGAATTTACTATTGCATGAATGTTGGCATGGTTGGGAATTTTTTGTTGGCTGGGGTGGTGCTTTGTTTTTTGTCCATGGTTGGTTCCTGCCAATATGGTCGCAAAGGGGCGATGATGGGGTGTTCCTTTAATGGTTGATACAAAAACTCTTTTTAATGATGTATTAAACTCTATTCAATAATAAAATAAATATATAATTAGCAATCAAAAACTATTATTATTATTATTATTATTGTTGTTATTATATTATTTTATTTTTATTAAAAGCAAAATAATTTATTAAGAATGTATTATTATTATTTTATCATATTGTTATATTTTTATTTTATATTCTCATTTTATGCTCAAAAAAGAAGTGGATTTTATGCAGAATACTTTCAACAGTAATTACGCCGAAGGCGTTCCCTTATATGAGATGCACTGGCTGATTTTAGACATCCACGACACAGAACACTGGAAACAGGTTGGACGACCATGTAAACAATCTTGATGGTTGAATTTTCAATATTTTTCATTGGTTAGTCTGAAATACATTACTGTCAAGTGGGAAGGAGTATGTGGAAAGGCCTATCTATCTCATCATTTGTCTCATTTTTTGGTCCTCCATAAAAATGTTATGTGTGTTGGCTGCTTTTATCATTGTTCACATTGGTGATAGAGAACATGGTCAACCATTGAAATCTCCACCATGAATGTAGTCGACCAAGGCGAAGTCAATTGAAGGAGTCCCCACACTGGCCAAATCCAAGTATTGACCGATAGGGAAGTCGTCGAGGATGTGGGGATGGTGCCCCTTAGCAGATTAATGTTGAATGTTGAGATCAAGTATTCTTAGCAATCCCAAATTCCCAATTGAAGGAGAATTATGGAAATCATGCTGTGGGCATTCTTTCTACACCAACCACCATTCCACGAGCACTCATTTCTTGAATTTATAGAAGTACAGTTGGAAAGTGACTGCATGGGGTCAGTTGTAATGCCATTTTTGAAAGAGAGTGGGGCTTCCAAATCCCTTTTCTCAAGGGTTTCTTTGTTGCCTTCGTGGAGTAGCAGAGGCCTTTCACAACAGAAAATGTTCCATCCATGGGATGATGAGAGTAGGAGGTGTTCATGTGAATGGGTAATGTGAATGCCAGATTTAAGGTTAATGATAGCTTTTGAATCAACATGTTTTTTCACATTTGTGTGGGCCCTCCATTTCTGAACAACCCAGCAAGCGAGTGACCACTGTAATAATGAGCAAGTGACCACTATAATAAAGATTACTAAATGTCCATAATCACTATGGTCATCTTGATTTGGCTCCGCGTTGATGACAATGAATGCCCACCACGAATTCTTTAGATTATTTTTTTTGTGGAGATTCTTTCCCAGGGACAGTCCAAAGTATGCAGGATAACCTCTCATTCACTTTTACCCGTCGAGTTTTCATCATCGAACTTATTTTTGCTATAACTAATTTATAGGTACGAATGTACTTACAAATGGTTACAGCGAAAATAAGGACATTATCATTTTTTTGAAGTGTCATTCTCTTTTTTTGCTTGTTTTTGTTTTTTACTATTAAAAGATGTAAGTCTAAATTAAATAATAATAATTTCATTCTAAATAGGCTTCATTTATTATTACGTCGAAGGTGTTTATTATTTGAAGCTGACAACTTGTCTTTACAAATCGATGATTTGAAATAGATGAAAATGGACCTGCCTGTTCTCTCCGCCCTCCCACCACCTCGTACATGATGAGGCATGATCAATTTTTAGGGTACCTCATGGCTTAAGGGAATCAATTTGTGGAGCTCCCTATTGATTCAGAATTATTTAGATTGGAGTAGTATTCTTTTTGGTAATCGACTGGACCTATCGTGGTATGATCACATCAATCAGTCACCCACGAGAGACTAGTCAGACTCAAGATTATCTGCATCGAACACCTCAGTTGCATAGTTTTCCCGGATGAAGTCTCTGATCTCAAAGAGAACATAATACCGCTTTCATCGCTGAGAGTTTTCTTGGAACCAGCTGCCACAATAGGAAGTCCTATGCCCATTTGGTTTTGCGACATGAGCACCCATGATTTCCTATAAAGTGGCATCCACGTAACAACTTTCTCCGGTGGTAATCCAGACTTGACCCAAGAAGAAATCCCATAGGTGGTCGAAATGTTGGAGCTGTGGTCATAAAACGTCGTGTGGGCTCCCGTGGTGGAAGTGTCCTATGATCCATGATAGTCAAAGCACATCACATTTACCCATTCAAGGTTTTCAGCAATGGAGGCCACCAAATAGCTTCTACACTCACCCTATACAATGAATCTCTGTGCATAATACACGACTTCTATCAAGAGAAGTGAAGGGCGACCCGATGCTTTTGTCTCCAAATTTATTGTCTGTCTCCACTTGAAGAACAATTTTCCCTAATTCTCCACTTCCGTGGTGTGGTTGGGAAACTCCCAATCGAAGTCGAGGCAATAGCACCACCACTACAAGATAGATTTGGGCTTGAGGATAGGGGCTCCATTGTACCACTTGCAGAACTTCATCAATTTCTCCCTATCAAGAATGTCATAATCTAGATAATGTGGCTCAGATTTTAGTCCAATATTAGTACTCCATTCAAAAATCTAATTTTGGACTAAATTTCCATTGAGAAGCAGAGTCATTTCTAGAGGAGATGGTGGTGGGGTCTAATATGTAGTCTTGGTATAGAAATCCCACCATTTGTGTGAAAGGTCATACAACACATCATTGCTCACCATAGTTTTATCATACTTCTTAATACTTATCAATATGATACTTTGAACCCAGACAGTGTTCAACTAGAGACATAAGATCACCATTGACACTACCATTGAAGAAAGATGCAGGCACATACGACTCTGACAAAACCCCTAGCCTTTCAGCATGCAAGATGATCTACCCTCTTCTCTACCTCAAATCCCTGAGAATTCTCACTAAAACACACAATAATACAACAAACATGGGAACAACAATAGATCCAAATCATGCTCAATAATTGATCAAAAATAGAATAAAAAAATAGTAGCCACCCTTGAAAATCTCATTACAATCATCTCCCACAGCCGACGCAACAAAATGAAAACCATCGAGGCAATGGAAGTCTCCATCTTGATCGAATCCCTTCCACATTAGACTATACAGAAGAAAAGAAGTTGCGAGAGGATATTATGTCTTCTCGACGTGTTGTGCGGATGCGCAGAAGGAAGGGCTTCTGTGGTCGACCACGCAATGGGAATCCCCGCAGTCCCTAAGAAAATAATTAGAGTCTCTGACTTGGCAATGGAAAAAGTTGTTTGGATTCTCTGGTTGCTTTGTAAATTCTCTCCTTCCAAGCGAGTATTTGATGAAATGTTGTAGACTGGTGCAATCACAAAATTGTGCTTGCTCCTGCAATGTGCATGCTCGAACAAGACAAGGAGTAAGGTAAATGAGGGGCTTAGAATGCATGCTAAGTGCTTGAAAAGAAGATGTTGTGTTTCCTCCCTAAATTTTCCAAGAGTAAATAAGACACCCCAATTCCAGTAATGATGCAATATCTCTCTTGAGGAAATACTACTCAAATTACTAACCATACACATTGCAAGCACTTTACATTTTTGAAACCCTCCAACAACAAGACCATTTAGTACCAGAACTTCCATAGAGGCATTCAAAGAAAATACTGAAAAAGCTACAGGAAAATGGAGAGGGGAAGGGAAAGAATATAAAGCTGCGAAGGTGGTATTAATTAACACTAATACCATAACTTAACTTTTAACTGACTCATTTTCACTCCCCTTTCTTTATCCTTTTTCTATTTTATAATATTTTTATGACGTGGGACTAGTGAACAATGGGTCGTAAAACCATGAGAAAATATAGTGATGATTTGGTCAAATCTGTGACGTGTCAGTAGATGTTTAAGTTAATATTACTCGAAGAATTCCGATGTTGACTTGCATACAACCTGGCAGGGGCACCAAGATCAACGTGTCTGCCACATCACACATTTCGTTATGATACTTAATTTAACAAAATATTAAGATCTATCTTTTCTTATTAATAAATAATTTAACAATTATAAAAAATATTTTAGCTAAATAATTTTTAATTCGAATTAGGCATTTATAACTAATAATTTCAACGTTAGAAAGAGAAACATAGAAAATTATATTTGTAGTCAAATGAGCCAAATCTATATTTAAAAAATCAATACTAAGTTGGTAATGATTAAGTCTAATATTAGTGTTTCCATTGGATCACATTAATATCTTTGAAATAAATGATAAGAAATTAATATAGAGATAAATAAATATAGGGAGATAGATGTAGAGAAAGATAATAATAGAAGGAAATATAGAGAGGAGTGCAAGGGAGATATAGAGAGAAATATAGATGCATATAAAAAGTAGTAGAGATAGAGTGAATGAGAGAGGGAGGGAATGATATAGATAGAGATATATGGAGAGAGGAGAGATAGGAGAGTTAGAGAGAGAAACAGAGTAGGAGAGATGGAGTGAATGAGAGAGGAGGGAGGGAATGACATAAATAGATAGATATATACAGAGATGGAGACAGATAGGAAGTGATAGAGAGATCTACAAAGAGCTAAATATAATTATAGAGAGGTAGATAGAGTTATAGAGAGAGCTGGAGAGATGTTGATAGACGTTGATAGAGTTAGTTCACAAAGAGTAATGTCATTGTTCTCTATCTACCCCTCTCCCTTGTATATATATTTTTGTAATTGATCTTCAATATATCTTCGACGTACCCATTGCACACCAAGGTGCGATTGCTAGTAGTATTTCAATCTATGGAATCATCTTGTGGTGTAATGGTTAAGTGGGCATTGCTAATGGTGCAACCACGGTTCAAATCCCCACTTGCCCCAAATAAATGGTGTTAGTGCTAATTTGGGCCAACCTTTGTTGGGCTGGTGTGATCGTAGGTATGTTAGTTTAGGCTCACCTTCGCTGGGTCACTGTGCTTGCAAGCTCTAGGCCCCTATTGGGTTATGTGCTCACAAGTTTATATTACTGATAAAAAATAATATTATTATTTCAATTATATATATATATTTATATTTATATATATATATTATTAAGAATATAAGCATACTAGAACAAACAAGTCCATTTGTAAAAAAAATAGCATCAAATTCTGCTTTGATATGTCTGAAAATGCAAATTCAAGAAGATAAGTGAGGCAGGGAAGTCATTTTCCCTGCAAATCCAAGTACATAGAATGGTTGTAAGTTGGTATAGGGTTGCTTTGAAGCTCGATTTTTGAATTTGTTTTCATTAACAGATCCAATTTTTTTCCATCATGTTCTTACTGAGGGAACCCGTATGGATTTTATTCATTGGCATTTTCTATCCCAAGAGAATAGATTTAACATTTGTTCCCTTTGCAATATTGTGTTGGACAATATTTGGTCGACGCCTCCCATAGAAGTAGGGTTTATGCCCTAGATTTCCATTATTGAGGCATGTATTCCAACTATAAGGCCTATCCATTATGTATGTTTGTTGGTGTGATTGATGTGGTTTCTTTGAGCCTTCCTTTCTTGTATCAACAAAATTTTGTTTGCCCTTATATGAATGGGAAGCAACAATCGAGTAACAACAACTATAAAACCATGATAATGCAAAGAACCATGTTTGATTGATGGAGGCAAGATAAAATCACATCAAAAGGGACGAGGATTCCCAATAAGTTGCAAAAAGGGGATTATAAGACATTCATCATTTCAAGTGGCATAATGGACCCTATATGTGACCATTGCAAAAAACATGGCCTCTATGCAAGATGGAGTGAGTTAGGGCAGTCCTTTAAGAAAATCGTTAGCTAGTGGAATTGATCTGCCCAAACCAGGTAAGTATCTATATCTTGAAAAATAATTTTTTGTATATAGATTGAAAAAAAAGAATCATTTAAGGAAGAAATTTTGCATGGAAAACCTTTAATTTATAAAGGAAATAGTTTCCATATTATAGATTAGCGGCCCAATTTTGTCGAGAATCTCATAAACCTAAACTATTTCCAAAATGGATTAGAGTAGGTTATCTTCCAACAAAAATTTTACATGTCGAAACCCTAGTATAAATTGGAAATGTGTTGGGAACTTTCATAGGGGTAGAGTAAAACTCTCTCAAAATAGGGAATATCAAACTATTAGTGGATGTAGACAACGAAATCAGGAAATTGAAGCCTCTTGAAATAATTACACTATAGGGGCGTTTATATAAGACCAACTATTTATGGACATGTATTAACAAAAAAAGAACAAAAAAACAAACATAAACAAAGAAGATAAGCCACAGGAAAAGGGAATTAAAATTATAATAAATAATTAAATAGGCGGCTTTATTATTGAAAATATGACCTCTGAGACTAATAAGAAAACCATCATTATACATCCATAGTTCCAGGAGGACTTGAGAAAAAACATTGGAACAACTATTAGAGGAAGATGACTCTTTCCAAGAGGAAGTAAGAAATATGTTGGCCCCCTTCGATGAAGCTTATAAGGAGAAGTTTATTTCAATATAGGAAATGGAGAATGCAAGAGTAGAAGAAAATAATATAGAAGAAGGGGGGATTCACGAAAAGGAAGAAGTAAAGCATATACCACCAGAACTTGAAGTAGTTTATGATATGGATGGGTATTAACCAACCCTTGGATGCACAATATGAGTCAAAAGATGAACATTGTAAGGAGGACAAAGAAGAGAGGTGGTGCCTCATAAATGAAATCATGGAAATGGGAGCAAAGGAGTTGGAAGAAAATAAAGGTTTCTTCGGGATAGAAGGGGCTGAAAAATGAATAGGAAAATAAAAAAATGTTAAACTAGGATTGGTTTTGATATGCTCTGAGAAGGATAGCTCAAATTATGGGAAAACACTAAAAAAGAGAGGCACAAAATCCCAAAAATCATCTACAAAGCTTCTTCATATATGGAGTCCTCAACACTGTTTGTATAAGAATGAAAGAAATTAAAAATCTTACTTTCCTAAAAATGTCGAAGGATAAAGAAGGCTTGTGGATTATTTCTAGAAATCACTGCCACACCATTCCAACTTAAATTGAAATGATATGGTTAGTGAAAATGTTAACATTTTTTTTTGCACAATACCTAATGTAAACTAAAGTCTTAATAATTTTTGTGATATTGCTATCAGGATTCAACTGTGTAATTTTTTGAGGCAAACTCATTGACCCATGTTTCATGAGTCGTGGCTCACAAGAACCCATCTCTCATGAGAATGAATGGAACACTTAGCACTCATTTCATCTAGGTGATGCTCACAGGGGTGAAGCATCGAGACTTCCTGGGAGGTCACCCATCCCAGCACTACTCCGGCTCGAGCACACTTGACTACAAAGTTCTCTCCATGGTTAAGCCCACTCTACTTGAAAGCTCATTTTAAAAGCCTTAAACATGTGTTGTGCCTTATAAACCATTCATAATAAATCCCCTTAATCTCGTCAATTCATAAGTAGGAGACATTTTCCACAATAAGTCAAATTGTGATATTGCTATCAGAATTCAACCGTGTAATTTTTTAATCAAACTCATTAACCCATATTTCATGGGTAGTGGTTCACAAGAACCCATATCTCATGAGAATGAATGTAACACTAAGCACTCATTACATTTAGGTGAAGCTCATAGAGGTGAAGCACTGAGACTTCCCGACAGGTCACCCGTCCCAGTACTACTCCAACTTGAGTGCACTTAACTACATAATTATCTCATGGTTAAGCAAACTCTCCTAGCAACCCCATTTGAAAAACCTTCAACAAGTGTTGTTCCTTATGAATCATTCATTAAAATTCCTCTTAATCTCATCAATTGATAAGTGGGAGATATTTTCCATGATAATTCAAATTGCTACATTGCTATCAGGATTCAACTATGTAATTTTTTGAGTCAAACTCATCGACCCGTGTTTTATGAGTAGTGGTTCACAAGAACCTATTTCTCATGAGAAGGAATGGAAGACTTAGAACTTATTACTTCCAGGTGATTCTCATAGAGATTAAGCACTAGGACTTCCCGAGAGGTCACCCATCCTAGTACTACTCTATCTCAAGTGCGCTTAACTATGAAGTTCTCTCCATGGTTAAGCACACTCTTCTTGCAACCCCATTTTCAAAACCTTCGACAAGTGTTGTGCCTTATGAACCATAAATTAAATGCGCCCATGAGCTTCTTGATGACCACTTCACAAAATATTGTGAACCACTTATGTAGGCATAGTGATGTTGTTTGGGGATTTGTAATCATATTATTTGTGCATTTTTTGTTGGAAAGTGATGAAGATGTATCATTTGGTGAGAGTACAGTGTGTGGATAAGGCCACTTTGTGCCAACTACAATTAATATGAAGAACAATGTTGGAAAACCTATTTGGGTTATAATATTTGTTAGATCAATGTAATTATTATTCCAATATGAGCATGTCCCTCATAAGGTAGAGCCAAAATGCATGAGTTCTTCTGTTAATTGATTATATATGAGGTTGGTTAAGTAGGACTAAAGATCTTCAATAGTGGTTGGTATATTATCTTCAAATTTTCATTTGATGAATACTGCCACAAGGTATTGGATATGGTGATGCACCATAAGGTTTAGAAGTAAGTATCTAAAGCATGGATGTTACCCAAATCTTTTATCATGAAATTACATAAGGTGCAAGGCATATTCATGAAGTTGGACTTCCCTAGATCGAGGTTGCATGGGTAGTACATTTCTATTTGTGAAAAGAGTGGGAAATGCTAGTAAAATAATCCCTTAGTATTGTACTCATTAATGAGTGTTAAACTTGTGTGTGGCCAGTCAATAACAATGTCGATTTCATTTTATATGTGCAAAGATTCTTTAATGATTTTTAGCTCATGTTGTTTGTTTGGTAGTCTTACCATAAATGATGTGGAATATTTTGTGTCACTTTCTAGTTCACTTTGTATGCTTTCAAACTCAATGTTTGTTGATGTTGGGTCATCATTGTCACTTTGAATTGTACAAAGCATTCCTGAAATGTTATTAGTAGAGTCAGGAAGTAGTGACAATGCAAAAACATTAATTTCAACATCCTTTTAGTAAGGGTAATATTTGATCTTGTGTGCTAGTGCATTATGAGAATGACTTCTACTAACATAGCGATCATAAGCCTTCCCATGTTTATTAAGTCTACAGATTATTAATACATCCAACTCTTGAATTTTGTGTGGCAAAGTTTTTGCAATTATTTTTATATCTTGGGGAAAGTTGATTATGTGACCACTATATTTGTAATGTCCACCATGAGAATTAGTAACTTGTAATATTGGATTAACATGTGCGATGAACATCTCTTCTACTCATGTGAGAACCCTCAAAATATTTGGTTGTTCAAGTGGGTCCATATTGTTGGTTGTAGAGAAGCTATGTATTCCTTTCTCAGCAAAACATCTCCTACAAGTGATAACATTGTTTGATGAACAAACATTCATACCAAGGTAGCATTCCTTGCATATATTACATCTGTGTAACTTTGAAAACCCATCTAGTATAGTTCTAAATTTCTTAGTTGTCTCAAAAAATTTAGAGGACACGTTCATATCCATGTCAATAAGTGAAAGTAGATTTTTAGGCCTCTATTTAGGAATATGTGTTTTAGTGGTTGTATAAGATTGTTGTTCCTAGGAACTTGTAGAAGCTTGCAAGTGGGCAGGGAATGGTTGACCTAGTGTTTGGTGGGACTGGTGTACGCATTGGATGGTACGACACACACTTATTTATTCTCTATGATGATCATAATATAGGTTTCTTCTATTACGAGATTGTGGATCAATGTGCCTACTCTGGATCAACTATCTTTCAAAATCCTATACATTTGAAAATGGATTTTGAGGCCTATGTTCAGGAAGATGTGTTTAAGTGGGCATATATGGATGTTGATTCTGGGAACTTGAAGAATCTTGGAAGTGGGGATGGATTGGTTGACTTAGTGTTTGTTGGGAGTGGTTCACACATTGGATGGTATGACACACACTTATTTCTTCTTGATGACACGCATAATATAGAGGATTTTTCTTATGAGATTGCAAATTAATAGGTCTACTCTAGTTTAGGTATCTTTTAGAATCCTGTAGAATCAAGTTCATTGTTTGGAAAGAAAAAAAGAGGAAAAACATATGGTCGTTATCTTTCTACATAGAAACATTATACAAGTTTAACAGTACCTACGATAGTATCAAAATAAGATGTAGGTTTCTAACATTGTGTAAATAGAAATAGTAAACTAATCTTTGCAAAATATTTCCTAGTAGAGCTCTCCTCTTGAATTTTTTAGGTCATAGTCTATTGTATACATCTAAATTGTTAATGAATTATAGTGTGCATGATAATATAAAAGCTAAAGGCCTCGAGTAAGCCACATCATTCATTTATCCCCCAAGTACTAACATAAGGAGAAACTCATAGCACATATAATAGAAAATACAGACAAACCAAAACAAACTCATTCACATCACCATCTATAGTATAATTTTTTTACATATTATATTTCATATTGCAACCATAAATGCAAGTTTTATTTATAGTAAAGGTAAAAAACAAGTTTTGAAGGGGTCTTGGAACCCTGTACACAAAATGATGGTACGCAGATAATAGTTGATACAAAGTATATAAAAGAAGGAATAATTACAAATGATCTTCCAAAAACAAGTACTTTTTCCTGAGGTGTTGTTTTGTGTTAACAAAATAGAGCATAGGAATTTCTTGTAACAAAAAAATGCTTTCATCTATGAAATTAGACCTATCAACTTCTACGATTTTGTATTCAATCGTGTTTCATTGTTATATGATTCCATTATGTTTGAGAGGGTGAAGAGAAATTGATTGTATTGTAGATTTTTAATAACCTCCTCAAGACTTGCCTCTACCTCTTGATTGAATTATAGCATGTATAGTTCTTTTGCAGACATGCCAATGAGTTTAGTTGTAGCTTCCTCGAAAGCAGTCACCCATGTAGCACATGTGTGATCTTAAAGATTGAATTGAAGAACATATATATAATTACAATGTAGAAAGGTATACAAACACTTTGAACAAAACCATTTTCCTTCACTCTTTTGTTTGACTCTTTTTTTACATTATTTCCCCACAATCTCTATGGGGCAAGATGGATAAAAAAAATGTTTTTGACTTGACGAAACTAGGGTTGCTTTGACAATGCATTACAGGGGTTTTGTTATATCTAAAGGCTCCTCTATGATATTGGAAAATTTCTTCCATGTTAAATGTAGAGGTGCATCTAGAAGGTATGTTGTAAGCATGAGAAGATCATTTCCATTTTGTGCAAACCAAGATTGTACTTGTTTTGTTTCTTTCATAGCAGGGTTAATAAACAACTAGGAAGTGACTAGTGTGCTTACCACCTTACCATTATATTATACTACCCGACTATTTCTTATTGCAAGTGCAGTCACCTTTTGCAGATGGTACATCTCCTATAGTTGTGTGTTTTCCTTTTGAGTTGCTTTTCCCCAAAAAGTGACATTTATAATGGAGGTAGACATATCTACCATTTTGAGGCTCCTCCTAAGGACCTCATCTTCATTTCTTCTTCTTATTGTAGAGGTAGGATCCACACATATGACAATTCCAACTAGATCAATTGAAGAATTAGTATTCTTAGTGAGGATCTCTCTAATGAGTGTGAAAGAGAATGAATGGGTTGGAATCAAGAGGTCACCATTACAAAGGACAAGCTTTTAATTATCCATTAAAGTGATTTATGTTTCACTATTGAGCTTACTGTAAAACTAGTTTGCAATTTTGATGGTACCGCCAGATAATGTATATACACTGCAAGCTTGAATATTTTAAAAATTGATGTCTGCAACTTCATTGAAGCAAGTGATGTGTACTTCAATGTTCTCACTATCAACCATATGAAAACTAAACATGTGCCCAACTTTGTTCATGTTGTTGAACTGGTTGATTTCTTTCTTGATAATCACACGACCTTTTATCATCCACTATGTTTGCAATATGTTCAAACTTATGATAGGAGTAATAGTTGTGGGGGGACATTTTTCCATAGAGATGCATGCAAGCCAAACATCAATTTTGTAGGACTCGGTTGTGTAGATGTTACAATATTTCCTACATTTGTGCATGTGTCTGATGAAATCCCTATATATTATTGTACAAGTTTCTCTGGATCTTTGAAGAAAAAGGTGGGGTCGCCGATGATATCATGATTCATGCATTGAACCTCTAATTTAGATACTACAATATACCTATAGAGCTCACTATAATTGTACTATTAGTATTAATTGCATGAGAAAATGAGGATGACTTATTGTAATAAAGACCTAGTAGCTATTGGCTCACCTTGAGTTACAAGTGGTAGGAATAGTATATTTTGTGAGTTGTGTTATAGAGCTCTTTTGTATTTTTATTTTTTTTATAAGGTCATTAAACTTTCTTGGCAAGATAACTTTTTGTAAGTGGAGTCCATTAGAGAGCTCTAACTTGTATGTAATTGTTGTCCCTATTCCTTGGCCAAATGTTGCAATGCCAATACTTAAAGAGGCAAATGTACATCTAAGTTGTTATTGTTCATAACTTTTATTGCATTTTTTGTCAAAGAGTGAGACATAGCTTAAAGGAGAGGTAACTATCCTATAAATTTTAATAGGTGTTAAGCATTTTGTCGAATAGAAGTAAAAATGAACTATTTTAAATATCAAGGATTATGTAGATACAAATAATAAGCAAATGACATGCAGTTCTAATTCTACATCAAAATGGATAAAGTAGCCACATCAAGGTGGTCCCACAATAGTGGGTTACACTTTTTTGCCAACTCTGACACTAAAATGAACATTTTAAAAACAACTTTGCATTTAGACACCTATTGTCACTAAACCATTTAAAATTTTAAGATGATTTAAACTAATATTTTTTAGTATTTTGTGTGTAGATTCTAAATATAGATTTTTAAAAAATTGGAATTTATTTGTATCCATTTTTCCATCTCCTTCAAAAACTTGTTTCTAAAAGAAAATGACATTCTTTAAGAGTGACACTAACTTTATACTACAAAAGTTTTTTTTATAAAAGGGATTCTTTGAAATTTTAGATTTTTAACACCAATATCTAGTGATTGCAATTGGTTTCATTTGATTATGTTAAATGTTTTGTATTTTAAAGTTTTGGAGTGACCTTAACTATAATTTAGACATACGTTCGCTTATTGATCCATAAATGTTGGCATTATGGTAGTTTTTGAGGATATATGAAGAGCGCTCATGAGTCGATGCATAATTGGTTGTCATTGATTGCAGTGTATTCAGTTATCATGATTGAAGTGGCCGGTAAGAACTCTACATGATTGAGAAAGGAAAGATCAACTATGTATGTTGACTAGTGTTCAAGAGGAATAATATCAGACACAGAAGATGGTAGCGGTCGAGTTAAGGAAATATTTAGGTGTTGCAATCATAGATACAGTTTGTATATGGTAATTGGAATCCATGTTTCCAATCACAATAGTTTATACCAAGTTTTGAATGAATTATGTTTTGAATGAGAAGAGAGTTTACCTATTTGGTCACTGATCAAAGTTTCATATGAATTTGGTTAAGTTGGTGGATCTGAGGCTGACATATTAGTTCCAAATATTGGTAATACATTTGAGGACAACATATAGGATGTTTTTGATGCTGATTTTGAGAAGTTTGACTAATATTTTGAGCCTATTATGGTGGAAAGTTCTAGGTCTTGTGTGACCTATTGACAATGTTATATAAAGAGCACTAAATCATTTGGTTTAGGGTTGCGATCATATTTTCATGTTGGGGGATCATGAATTAAATAAGCAGATACTAGTATAGTGTCAAGAAGAAAAGTAGCATAAAGGATCTAATAGGAAATCAATGCCATTCTACAAAACATATCTTGTTGTTCCCTAATAGTTGCAGCAAGTTAAATCCCTTAACTGGGTGAACTTTAACATGTTCTTATTTGTAAATCCTTTAATAGGGTAAATTATTTATTGAGGTTTTAAATCCTCTAGCGATGTATATCATAACTAATCTTATTGTACTCCTAATAGTGTACTAATCACTCCTAACAGGGTGAACCCCCAGAAAGGGCACTTGTAGCTCCTAATAGGGCAAACTCATTTACTGCAGTATTGGGCTTGTGGGTTTCATCCCCATCATAGTTTTTTTCCCCTCTTACAGGGGTTTCAATGATAAATTATATGTGTTATGTGTGTTGAGATTGTGGATGCTTTATAGTGTTTGTTGGCATTTGTTTACTTCAGTTATATGCTTCGTTCTTTGGAAGTTAATAGTGTAGTTATTCATATCGGTGGTTGAATTTGTTCATTACTTGTTTGTATTGACTAAGCCCCCCTCTTCGTACCTAAGATTTCCAACAATTGGTATCAGATCATTAGTCCTCTTGATATTAAGCTTAACTGCTTGAGGAAAAGATCCCTATAAATTTAACATGGATAGTTACAAGTATGAAAAGCAAATCAAGGATGCAAGAAAAGTTATCAATGAACTGAAGGAAAGCTTGAGGCATTTCCTTGCTAAAAAAAGAGAGCTTGCTGAACAATTGAGTGAAAGTCAAGACTACATTAAACAACTGCCTGAAGAATCTAAGGAAGCACATGTAGATTTAATGGATAAAAATAGTGGACCCAAAAGGGAAGTGGAAAATTTGAAAAGAGAGCTTGAAATCCAGTCTGTCAAGATGGTTGAAGAGATTTAAGGAAGAAGAGTTGCTTAGGATGCCAAGAAAATTGTTGAAATGGCCCTAAAGGTGAAAGATGAAACCCTAATAGTGAAGTTGAAGCAACTATTCAGATTGGAGCAAGAGGTTGCTATATTGCAGGAACACTTACATGACACAAATGAAGAACACGATGATATTGAAAGAGAGAATAAGGGAACAAGTAAAGAGAATGAAAAGATAAAATAAGAGTTGAAAGCTACAAATGATTTGCTGGATAAATTCAGAAAGAGTTCTGCTAAGCTTGATAAACAACTTGGAAGACAAAGGATGAATGGAGAGAAATAAGGTCTAGGATTTTCAAACTTTGAAGCTGGTGAATCATCTGGCACTAAGGACATTAATGAAGGAGGCAAACCAACACCCAAGTTGAACAATAACACTAGAAAGAGAAGGTATAGGCTGGTATATATTAATTTTCATAAGGAAGGTCATACTGCTAATGTATGTTAGTTGAAACTCACTGGTCCAAATGTTAGACCTAAAGGTTCTACTGTTAGATAAGGAAATTCCTATAGTAGAACTGATAACTACAATGCTACATCTAATGCATTCCATGGAGTTTTTATTATTGCAACAAGTTTGGACCTAGAGATAATGAGTGTAGGGCGAGAATCAACAACCAGTGATCGTATGATTACAACAGTTAGAGACCTATTAGCCAAGGTAACTGTCAGATGTTACATATTCTAATTGTCACGAATATGGGCATGTGGTTGTGAATTTCAGATTAAGGTCAAATAGAGGCAATGTTGGACCCTGTAATCCAACAGGCATGGTCTGTAATAAAGTTGGTCATATTGCTAGATCATGTAGAGAAAGAAAGTATACCAGTGGTCAACCGGTGAACAATGTTGAAAATTCTAAAGGGAAGGTAATTGTTAATTTTGATGAAGTAATAAATGATATGAAGAAGACATGGGTGAGGAGAGGAGAATTTAATTATTCTAAGTTGACAAAGAACTCCACAATTTCAGGAAATGTGGAGAATCCATCAGTGAAATAAGCACATTATTTTCTTAGGGGGAGCATTTATATTCAAATCATTTACCGATTACCTAAATTCATGAGTGGTAAGATTCATATGCATTTTGAGATGTCTATTTTTGAGTTAATGATGGTTAGTGAACATAAAGTGTTTTTGTGCATGCGTATAATGATTGTTATGTTTTAACTGTTATGGTCGGTGGAAAGCATCTTTTGATCGTTATGTTTAAACAACTACATTCACAAACATGATAAATATGAGAAAGTAAACTCATTTGTCACTTTACATTCTATCAAGGTTTACTAAAGAGCATTTGTTTACATTCCATAGCAAGAGTTACTTGTTTTTTGTGGATTGAGATTTTAAGTAGGAAAATCTATCAGTTGTCGAAGAACACTAATCACTCAAGTTGAGGTTATTGCTTATGTTGCAAATATCTTTACAGGTATCGTTGTTGTTGCTAACTGTTGACATTATGGATACTCTTATTTTGGTCGACATCATTGATGAGACAAGACTAATATTCAAGTTACACCTAATGAAGGCAAATGAGAATGATCCAATGGGTGCCCTATCATCGATACCCTATGGTGTATTGTTGACAGAAGACATTGGTTCTTTCATCCACTGAAAGTTGGAAGAACTTGGAGTTCACAAAATTTACAATGAGTTTCTTAAACTGTGTGATGATCAAAGATTAAAGCAAGAACATACACATCTAATGAACAAAGGTTTCACTTATGCGACTAAAATACTTGATGATTTTCATCCAGAATGGATAAGATATGTATTGAGAAGAGTACATGATCAATTCATTTGGCTGGATAAGCCACACAAGATTACAAAGGAGTTAATCAATAGAGTCACTGGATTTTGTGCGACCGGTGAGGCACCAACTCTACGAACTATTGCTGCAAATTTGGTTACTTGCTTGACCAACTACAAACAAGATCACTGAGTTGTAATGACCTAAAAATGGTCAACTAAACCCCAGACCCCTATTCTTGATCTTTCATCAGGAAAACCCTAACCTTGATCACCTTAAGTCCTAAACCTAAAGGGGAATCAACATCTTCAGTCTAATATGACCTAAAACCAAAATATGTCTCAATCTATCATCACACTTGATTAATTAATTAATTCCTAAATCCTAAAGTATTGTAAAATAAACCTTATGTCATTTATTTAATTAATATCCTAGTATGGTGATTAAATAAATACATAATTTTTAAATAAATGCAAAAAGGAATTAATATTAATAAATTGAGTAAAAGTGTATTTAAATCATTTTAATATTAAAAAATGCATCTTATATCACATTTCAGTTGACTGAACATCAAATTAGAAACAAATTTGTCTTGTTTAGTTAACAAATTATTTTCTGCTTCTCATTTTGGAAACAATCCAGTTAACTAAAAACTTATTTTAGAACTTTCCAAAATGACTGATCAATCAGTTTAGTTAACTGACTTTCCCAACCAATGATCTCTCATGCACTTGGATTGTGCTTCTTTGAATTGAATCTTATCCGTTCTTCAGCTTTTAATCTTGGTCATCGGTTTGACAAAGATTTTCTATAAAAGAGAGCTTCATGTTCCTCACAAAGGATCCAATATTTAAGTAGAGTTATTATGTAGGTTTTTGTTTATCATTTGAGAATTAAGCATTTAAACATTTAGTATACTTTCATGTTTTAAAAGCATTGGAATTCATAATATAGGAACATTTTCTTTTGGGTTTTAACAATCAATCTTATCTAATCATTGGATTAATCACCTTTTGTACTTGCATAAATAAATTAATATAATTTTCAAATCCTTCATTTAGAAAACATCAAGTCACTGGGTTTACGATGATCTGAGATAAAACTCATACTCCTGCCTATTAGAAGACAATAGATCAATTTAGATTAGTTTATAGTTTTCATCTTTCTTAGATTAATCACGTAATGATCTATAGAAATGTACGGTGAGAGTTTAGAGGTCCACATTTTTGGTGCCCACCGTAGGGCTGAAAATCAAATTTTGACATCACAATTTTCAAGTTTTTCAAGTTTCATATTTCTATTTTGTACACTCTTCTGTCCAGACTCGTATGAGGTTTCTTACTATGCAATATGAGTGAGGATGGATACCCGTATGGGTTACTATATATTCTCATATTGATACTCAGGGAAACTCGTATGAATTTATGCTGTTCTGACTTCTAACAACAATCATTTTTAGGGTTTTCTAACATTTTGATTTTTTACTATTTTTTGGTTTTTCACAACCTAATAGTTGTCTACATGACGTTTGCCGAAGATTTATATTCCTAAACACTTATTTTCAGGATGCTTGACAAAGAATGAAAAACATAAACTACTGATGATTGTTAATACAGGTTGCCTAAGAGAAAGTCAGCCAAACATTTTTCTTTTTTGTTTGGATTAATTATTTTCTAGGATCCTCGCATGAAAGACATTTAATTAATGAACCTCTTCTTGATGTGTTTGAAATGGAAATGATGTTAGGATATTATGCTCTCACCCTTTCAGGGATGATCATATATCTAGAAGCATGGTTGTCACTTATTTGTTGCATGATCACTTTGTAGAGGTTCTGTCACAATGGGAAAAAGTAATCACCCAGTGAGGATGGGCTAATGCCAAGCCACTTTAACTCACTATAAATAAACTTCTTTTGTGAGATTAAAGTCTTGAGAGATGAATACCATTTGAGCTTATACTCGACTCTCTCCTAACACATAGTAGGCCCTTCGGATCTCAATCATGTTATTGTGACTACTCGTGCTAAGGTGGTTTGTGGGGCTATACGCCTCAATCACGCTTGTGAAAACACAAAGGATGTATTCAAACAGAGACCCTTACTAAGAACTCTAGAATAGAATCCACCCAAATCACCTCCAAAAGTGGGATAATATAAGTGGAAGGGAGATAGTAACTCCCCCAAGACACTCACCATTTTGTGCCCCCATTAGCGCTTGGAGTTAGCTAATACGACATCATTAAACCCATTGTGGTTTATGGTATCTGTATTTTGATTAGCTCTTGGGTGTGTACATGAGTCTATGAGAGAGGATTTTTCCACTTAGCCAATCTCCTTAGGATCTAGAGTTTTCTATTGTGTTTGAGTTACTTTATTCACCATGTGCTCAATATCTTTGAAAAGCTTAAATGACGAATCAACAAATTAAAAAACTATGTAATAGAGAGAAGAAAAGTAAAATGTCATATGTCCCTTCATCCTAACTCATACGAGTCAGGATCCTACTCTTTTTTACTCGTATCACCCGATGAGAATTCTCGTATCACCCGGTGAGAGTACTCACACGGTAGTGTGCATTACCTACAAGTTTTAACCTATTTTGACCTGTCGTATGCAGTCCAATACAAGAAACCTAGTTCCTTGTATCGTTCACGAGGAATGATTATATGAGTCTTCACCCACTCATACTACATTTTGAGAAATTTATCCATATTCTATGTTTGACTTGATTTTATTTCTCACCGGATCTCTGTTTAGGTTCTGTTACGTCTCCTACAATTCCAATTTAGAACAATGAGCTCATCCTAGTCTTTGTCATTGGTTATAATATGTTTTTAGTCTGCTTCTACTATCGTAGATCTCAGTTTGTTGTTCTAGTCCATCGATTAGTTTGTCATCATCAATTCGATCTTATTTGTCTATGCTGCCCTTATTCTGAGTCCTGAATGTAGGTTTTTTAACCTTGACTCAAAATCAAAGTCTTTTGCTTCTCCTTCTCAGTTGGACTTTATCCTATTGTCACCGTCATTGATCATTGGACTTAATCAACACATCAGTTCTTACTTCAGCACCTGCCAGATAATCAATTGATTCATCATACCTTCTCTTCTATCATCTAAGAAAGAAAATCAATGCAAATGCATCATGGATGATCAAGCTATCTTAATCCTTAATCAGTTGTGCCAAGCTTTACGAATGAAAATCTAAGAAATGAAGAAAGAAAGGGATTCAAGCTCAAAAGGGTATTCCTTGTGATCAATTTTTCCTTTTCTATTTGATCATGGTTCACACATATCTCCAATTCCTTCCAACATGGAGAAATCCTGGGATGACAATCCTATCTTTGATCAAGAGAGTGAAGAGGAAGCTATGATAGAGTCAGTTGAAAGTCTTCTCTATCTACAAGAGGAAGACATTATAAGTCAAGAAGATTATAATTATCCTTTAGAGACAATCTTTACTCCTTTGGGAAAATCTTATGAATTATCATTGGAAGAAATCCTTGAAAGTGATCTCATCACATTACTACAAATCACTTCACTTGGAATTTCATTCTTGAGTACCTACTATACATATCGTTGACACAATGAGCATAATACTTCTAATTGCATATAATTGAAACACCAAATCCAAGATCTCATAGATTATGGCATAATTACAATTGAAAATCCTAATGAATCATCTAATGAAGTTACTATTATGAAGCAATATCTAAATCATGAACTTGTATGTAGTAATGATTGTCACGCAAACTCCACTTCCTCCAACATTTATTAATCTTCTAAAGAAGTAAAGCTATCCAAAGCCCCTCCATCAAACAAAGAACCTAATTCTTTTCATACTAACTATGTCTACCCTCAAAGACTACCTCTAAAAGAGATCCAAGCTAATCTGCATATGACTATGAGTCTTTTTTAGGCTTCAAAGATCATAGACCCAAAGCTTCCATGTGCTTCAACAACTATCATGCCTACTCAAAATGATACTCCATTATCCTTTCAAGAATCCCTTATCAGATCAAAAATCTTACATCATCCTTAGAAGTGGCTTCATGTTAAGAGGACAATCCAAAGTGTGAAGAAACAGATATCAGTAATGATCAAGATCAAGATATCATTCATCCTTATCCAACGGTTAACCAAAGTCACATATCTCAAGAGTCCCATTATGATTTTTTCATACCATTACATTTCTTCCAAGAAGATATCCATTCATCTCCCAAGCAAGGTCAATATATCCTTTCTACCATCTCTAATGAGCCTATTGAAAATCAAGAGAAAGGTACCCTTTGTACACCATCTAAAGATCCTTGTCAAGATCATAACATCTCATCATATCCTTGTCATATTCCTCCTTATCCACCTCAAGAAACCATAATTCCTCCAAATCCCTTGCAAAACAATAAATCCCCTCAAAATTTAGTTGCTCCTATCAAACTTTCTCCTACCAAATCTACTCATGCACCTATTGATATAAAGATGAATTCTAAAGAAAAGAGCCTCAACATTTCAAATCACTCCAAAGATGTTTATATCCCTCACAAACCTTATCTCCCTCCATTAAAACATAACTATATGCATTCTCCATCCTCCAAATCCATCATTGGCCCCTATGTCACAAATTTGAAACTGTCAAACCTTCCATCTATATTGGATCCTTACATCCCTCCAGCCAACATGTCTCTCACTCCTAGCTTGTGATACACTTACCCCATCATACTTCAAGATCAACAAAGAGATGCATACTTGAACTCTTCCTATCAACCCATCCATCTAAACCAGTCATATCAACCCTATTCATCCACAGTTCCCAAGTCCTTTGGAAGCAATTTGGATGTGCACCGAAGAAATCATAATTTCAAGGATCCATTTATATATGAAGATCACTATGTCCAGCCTAATCGACACGTGACTACAAAGAAAAAGGAAATCTTCAAGAGACCACAAGGGTCCACTAAGAAAATAAGAAAATACAAGAAAATATGGGTTCCTAAATCCATCATGGAAGAATTGCATTCTAAATCATCCAAAAGCAAAGGAAAATCAAAAGTTGTGTGGATTCCCAAGTTTCTCTTTAAAGACTTGAACAAAAAGGAAAAATTAGAGTTGGCATCCAAGCTTCCAAAGTCTTCCACTTCATCTCAATCTAAACATATCCCATCTTATAACTCTACTTTGGGTCCTCATATCCCAAAATCTATTACCTTGAATACTTCACACTCTTCTCCATCCATCTCGGGTCCTTGTGTACCAAGATCCATATCCACTCATACATCACATCCTCAAGATATTCCATCCATTTTTCCTCCGTCCATCCACTACCCTTCAAGGTGTGTCAATGTTGATCTTATCGCCATTTCCCTTTCAATACCCTATCCAATATCCAACACCTACCTACTACCCATCCATCTCATATCCTTCCATTCCTCTTATCCAATCTATCACATAACTGCTTGGCTACCATATCCCTTATCCTCCATTTCATTCCTTACCATCACCCTATCAACATCTTTGAGCATACTTTTAGTGGCCTTGGCCTATCATAGCAAATCATTTAAAGGAGAACTATCCAAAGAGAAAGAGACTTAAAGTTCCTTCATAAAATCAAAAGCACATAAAATAAAATAAAAATAATTGGAAAAAGAAAAAAGAAAAATAAATTCATCCTATGGTGAAAACCACTTCTTGTGGCGCCTTGGGAAATTACCACGAGGAAAACCTGGCAAACAAGCATCATGTGTAATTTCCTCCTACTTGCAGTCTTCACTTGGGGGAAGTTCCTTCCATGTCATCTTATCCATCATATCTTTCATCTGGCTAGCTCGTGAGCATCCATGTTCCTTTTGGTGATCTCGAAAAGGTTTAGCCTATCCATGGACACTATGCCTCTTAACATCCATTATCATTTCCATTGCCTTATTCACTTGCTCTCATCCATGGTACCCTATCCTAATCTTTCTTATCCCAAATCAATCCTATCACTGTCTTATCCAATTGACCCTTTGGTCTTGATCAAAATGAAGAAGACAAAAGCTAAAATAGTTTCTTAAAAAATTATTGACATGTACATTCTTTTGGACCACATGCTTTTCATGACATTAGGTCATTATCCTATATGATATCCCACACCACCCCATCAGCCTACATTACTATATTCTTTTTCCATAGCTTGGGTAATCTTGAGGAGATTGTCCTTGAGGGTTGCATTCACCCTCTTCATCCATCATTGTTTATTTGCCTTATCCATCGACATTATAATCCATCTGTAATTCCCTACACCTTGTTGTACATTTGGGGAAAATAAATGTGGACTTGCTTAAGAATTAGCGATCAATTCTTAAAATCTAAAAATCCAAACAAATCAGAAAATCTAAAATCGTAAATCTTAGGTTCAGTCATGTATACATCACTTGTAATCAGCGCTCCATCTATCAATGCTTGTCTTGAATTCCCTTTGTTTTAGTCTGTGCATAGTTTTCAGTCACTTTCATGAAACATTGGTTCTTCTGAGAACCCTCGTGGCCTAAAACCAATTAGAGTCATAATCTGCGGGTAATCAAATCATCTTTGTCCCAGAAATATGAGTCAATTCAGTCATCTGGAATTGAAGTTTTTTCTAGGGGGAAAAGGCCCAAAATTTGATCAAATCAATGAACAAAACCAGAGTCAGTATCTTAGTCATTCTCGAAGGACAGTTTTCCACTAGCACACTTGTGTTTCTTAACACACATCAGATAGCATGACATAAACACTA
Organism: Thuja plicata; assembly: GCA_018584345.1. Lineage (NCBI taxonomy): Eukaryota > Viridiplantae > Streptophyta > Pinopsida > Cupressales > Cupressaceae > Thuja > Thuja plicata. The sequence goes on along the minus strand of MU228065.1, from coordinate 260,126 downwards.
GATCGATAACAATCAAACACTAAGCACTCACAAACGCAATAGTGTTTCTCATAACCTTACACAAACAAACACAAAATTCTCACCAAAAGTTGCTAAAGATATGTTGATATTTTTTTTGGATGTTGTGTTTTAACAATGCTTTTTGCTAATCTTTTCTTTGATTGCTTCTTGTTGGTGTGATCCCGATGAGCCTACAACGTCAAATAAACTAGGTGTTTGTGATAAGATTTTCCACATCAAGATGGTAAAGCCTCACATGCCTCGACTCTGTTTACTTGTACACCAAGGTGAGGTTAGAACTATCGCCTTGATTGTTATTAATCTGTCTATTTTTGGAAGATCACACTCATGGTTATCTAGGCTTTGCATGCATCAATACTGGTAAGGGTTGTATCGACTCCAATGTTCCAAATGCTCAATGATAAAAAAAAATTCAATCTCACACCCAGTGACTAAGTCCTAGGTTGCATTCATGTTAGTTTTGCATTGTAGTTGCATGTTGTGAGAACAACATAATCTCTCTCTGTCTCTCTCATGTGGGGATCTGAAAATTAGTTCGATTAATCTTTCCTTTTCCCAAGTGTTCAAGTTGCACGTTGAATACAAAGACATGATCAAGTACCTATGTTGACAACAATGATTTCATACATTATATGTTAGCAGCATTGCACATCATATCCATTTCATATCATATAACACATCATACATATCCATTTCACACTGCATAGCCACTGCATCATTATGTTGCATATATATATATGTGTGTGTGTGTGTGTGTGTGTGTGTGTGTGTGTGTGTGTGTGTGTGCGCGCATCAGAAAATAAAATAAAAACATCACATATCAATTGCATCATCATAAGTAGTACCATATCAATCTGCATAAACATTGCATATACATCTGCATAACCATCCACACATGACCATAAAAGAAGTGCATTCATATAGAGCATCATAAGCAACTAAACATCTCATAACATTAGTAAATACACACAATGAGATCAGAATCATATGTCTCCATATATAATCCATGTTAGGGGTACATCAAAATACTGAGATATACAAAATAATTAGAGCAAGTCATCGTCTACAAAGCCAACAATGGGTACAATATCGATAAATATCAATAAGTATCACGAGCAACCGAACCTAGCTCTCAGCCATGTCCTCAACATCGGCAGGAATGTACAGTGGTGGAGGTGGTAGAGGAATGGCTTCATCAGTCTGTGGAATGGGCGGACCCTTGGAACAAGCTATGAAATGTGAGAAGGAGACCACCTGTCTATCTAATGGAACAACAACATTGTACATTACCACATAATATGAGGCACTTCTTGTCTATTGGGTGGCTTTGTGCTCAAAATGGTTGCGCTCAAAGGTCAAGGTGGTAATCCTTTGGTCACGCTCAACAATCACCATGACGATCCCCTAATCACGCTCAGCAACCACAACAATAATCCTCTGGTCCCTATTGGCAATAACATCAGCAATGCATTGATCTCTCTCTGTGATCCTCGCGTGGGCTATGACCACATCTATCTGTAGCTTAGGGACCCTCTCCCTGAGTGAATGGATAACGTCCTGAGGTGTCAGCTGCCTCTGACCCTCTCCCTGCTAAGCCTGCTCTACCTGATCTATCTGTGCATCCTGTCATTGTCTAACCTATCGTGCAACCTCCTCAAAATGGGAGAATGTTTTCCACTAATGGGCACATCATGTCCTTCTATTGGGGCATCCCCTCCCACAAATCCCAAACTAGCACTCTCCCCTTTGCGGTGTTGTCCTACCACTAGTGCTTCTCTGCTAGAGCTCACACCATGATCTCCTCTTATTTGCCTCTATGTCGCTACTAGTATATCTATTGGCAGAGGTCCTCCATCATCTATCCTCAACATTAGGGAAGCTGAATTAGTAAATCATGGGAAAGGATGCCGAGCTATATAATTCTAGTACTCCAGGGTCACTCCTGCATCTGCTACAACCTTAAGGTAATCCCATGTAACCTGATGCAAGCCATGAAGCTCATGTACTTCTCTAGCATGTACTAATTGAGGCCCCCATCCTCAATGTATCTCATCGAAAAACCTGGCATATGTTGTAAACTCTATAGCCACTTCCTGCGGTTGGCTGAACTATCGGTGTACCTGAGACACCACAAATCACTCTATCACTGTAGGGGTACGTTCGATCTATGGATGAGTCATGAACATCTTGCAGATCTATGACTGCAAGTCACCCCATGCCTTTGTACCTTTGTATGGTCATCACGTGACCATGATAAGGTCATCAAATTATCTCCTCCAATAATTAATCTTCTGCAAGTGGGACTGGGTGTGATATCATGTGTACCTATAGATAAAAGGAATCCCCTCCTGACGGGCATCATCGACGATGGGCCTGCATATGAGAATGTGCTCCCATGCCCAAACTTGTAGTACCAAAACTCTTGTTCTGAGGTTCTTCGCCTCATAATAAATAATATTACGGAGCTCATAATATAGATGTGCCAATAAGCATGAACCCCACCCGAGCTTCACTGGCCTATCTAGTAGCTCCTCCAGGACTGATCCCCAACCCGAATGAAATCCTTGTTGACCTCTATCTGGCATAACAATGTAACCTATGAATCTAGCCATGACACATGTTAGAGGGTACTGATCAGCGCACCTTCTCATCACGGTGTCTCATGATATCCATCACTCCAAAATCTCATTGTCGTCAAAGATGCAATTTAGTGCTAGCATGCTCGGATGATGCACATTCTCGTACTGCACTGGACGTCCTTTGAATGGAATATGTAGGATGCGATATACATCCTCTGGTGTCACTGTGATCTCTCTAATGGGCATATGGAAGGTATTATGCTCACTATAAAATCTCTCCACCAACTTTTTAAGCAACCCATGGTTCACCCTGATCTCAGGGTTCCCCATAAGCGATCCAAATTTGCACTCTGCATTAAAAACCCTTTGCTTATCATCCAATCTCCCTACCAAGTGCTTGGTGGGAGGAAAGGTGATCCTAAACTGTACATAAGGTAAGCGCTCTTGCAAAAATCAAACAATGAAGCATCAATACGATCGTTAGAGTGATCAAATGAAGAATGAAAATGTTGCATAACAAGGTATAGATGCCAAATCAACAATGAAGAAAATTGAAATTGGATGTTTTAGAGCTCAAAAGTCATCACTGTTTCCAATACAAGTAAAAATATGACATCAAATCTCATACAAGCATTCACATAGACCAGTACGAGTAACCTAGATGATACAATAATGTATTGTTCATGGTACGATAAAATGGTTTGTTTTGAAGGTGCTCATACGATTTCTGGGTAAGGGGAATACAAGCAATATAATGGCCTAGTATGAGTGGGAATTTGGGAGAAATTTCTCGTATGAGCCCTTCACACGACTTGTATGAGAAACTGAGTACTCAAATTCAAAAACATCGCAAAATATGAAAAATCCAACAAAAATTGACAAAATAGGAATCCAACGGGAGGTTTATCATGCACTTATCACTACTCGATAAGTCTTGGGTTGGTTGTGAACTCTCTAGCACTTGAATCAATGAGTATCAATGGGGACCACCATTTTTCTCAGATAAGGTTTGAAACTCAAATGGAATGAAATTACCCTTTTGGCCTTTATATAGGTTTTTGACCTAATTTTCAACTTGCTTTGATTGCCTTGAAAATTGCACCCTTGGCTAATTTGACTGTCCTAATTCCATTTTTAGGATCAAAATAAAAATCTGAGATCGTTTCATTTGTCAAATTTCATAGTTGACTTTTTCTGTCAACCGTAGTTGGCCACTTGTGTTGGAAATAATGAGAAGTGTGTATTGAGAGGGGAGGGGCAAATTAGTACCTCTAAAACTTTTATCTCTTTTATCCTTTAACCTTTATGTAATCAATTGTTTATCCAACCATTTGATCTATACTATCTTTGTGTAAGACATATCAATTCTTTAACTTAATCAAACATGTAAACATTCATGAAAGTAATTGACTCATAACACATGATATGATATCGCAGAAAACCCCTGTCAGAAGGTAAAAACTACGGTGGGGATGACACCCACAAAATCTTCACTATCTATAGATTGGAAGGGGCCGGTTAAGGCTTACAATTTGATCACTTTTGATGATCTACCCTGTTAGGAGTATTATGTGGAGACCGGTTAAGATCTACTCTGTTAAGAGATTTAGCAACCATGTTTAGTGTGCACTCAGTTAAGAGATTTACAATAGGATTGTTAAATCCACCTTCCTTGAAAGGATTTCTTCTATTTGCTACACTTGTTAGAATGCAGACAAAAATACTCATTAACCTGAGTGTATGCAATCTAACTATTGTTGATTACAAATCCATTACAATTCACATGTATAAATGTATCACCTAATGTTATTGATTAATACCTTTGTTGCTTGGTAGCCTCTATTCTTGGTTCTTGATAACCAATTTCATCTTTTATTGTTCTGCTTCTTAAAACTCTCAATCTGATCCATAGATGTGCTTGTTGGCTACATTCATCCTCTCATCTATGATATTGAATGGTTACAACATATATTTATAAGATAGATTGACCTAATTAAGTTCCATTAATAACAAAAATAACTCTATGATCACAGGTTTACAACTTGACCTTGATCTCCTAGTCTGCATGTTTTCAATCAGTTAGACTGATTAAAACAATTACAATAATGTTGCTTGTCCCTTAAGTAATGGTTTTTAAAACAAAACAAAAACTCTATAAATAAAATATGAGTGTTTTATCTCACGTGGAAGTCAAATCCACTTTTTTCGGGATGTAACTAACTTTCGATGTCTGATGCTCAGTTTTCTCTTAAATCAGTTTGACTGTCTTTCGGGTTGCACTATTTTTGTTCTGTCGATTTGCACTGTGTTTTCTCGTCGGGTTCCTCTGTCGGTTTCCTCTTGTTGGGTTCCACTTTACCATCTTTGGTTTGCACTTCCGGTGAACACTACAAAATTGTGTTGTCGAATTCCTCCTTGCTTAGCTTTTTCAGTTTGAACTGAAAACCTGACTTTCGGTGTAGTGTAACCGATAGTTTATACAACTTGTTTTCTCATTGCATATTAATGGAAAAACTTTATGTTTATCAACTTGCGCAATCAGTTTCTTTAGACTCCAAACCAACAAAAATCTCTCACTCTTTTCTTCCAAGCAATCCATGTTACAAAATTTTGGTCAAAATTGGTCAACACTGCCAAAATTTTGGTCAAAATTGGTCAACAAGGCCTCAAGCAGCTACAAAATGGGTCATAAATGCTTGCAACCATTTCCACATTAGATTAGTTTCTTCCTGCAATATTTTAATCAGTCAATTTGATTATGATCACTCGGGCACCTAGCCATATTTTGATTTTACTCATGAGGGAGAAGGATTAGGACATGCACGATTCAATGATCACATCATCAAGAAAGACCCCATTGCTAGGGGTAGTATTGTCTTAAAATGGAATCACTTCCATTTTGATAGGTTTAGCACCCTTGTTTAGTACACTTGCATATTAGATTTGCATTTAGGATGCATATGCACTTGATTATGCATTTCTAGGTGAAACTAGGGTTAGGATCCTATGGATCCTCCTTAATTTCCCTCTTTGTGACTTTATTTTTAGGTAGAACCTATGTACTAGCTCTCCTAATATTCATCGTACCTCCTCTATGGAATTTGTGCCTCTATCCAACACTCTGGTGTGTTTTCTCACCTTCCCAAGTCCCCGACTGACCTGGGAATCCTACAGATTTCTCAAGGTGACCTACTTGAAACCTCAAGTCAGGGTTGAAGTTGATTCTGACCTAGGTTAGAATCGAGGTCAACCTTAACCTAGGTTAAGGTCAAGGTCATTCTTGACCTAGGTCAAGGTTGAGGTTGACTTTGACCTCTATCGGGTGTTGATACCCACTTTCAGATCAGGAGCTTATCAAGGTTCTAAACTTGAAAATAGGTCCCCAGGTCCAGATGCAGAAGTATTTTCTCTGATATTCAAATTAATACATCCCCTCCTTGGTTGGTGATTGTAATTGGACCATAATTCAAGGCAAAATTTGAATTTGGGTCCCTTGCATTTCCCTAGGAGGTCTATATTGAGATCTCTATATAAACACTCTCTTTTGCCTTCATTTCTTCATGAAACAAAATCGTGAGATGACATGATGCAATTACCATTATGACATGATGATGATACAAGAAATCAAGAGGATGATATAGAAGGACAAGATGTGATTATGCCTTAATACATACAATCATTTTGTGGACAAGCTATTGTGGATCTTCTTTGGAGCAAGAAATAGTTCTTCCTTCCTTCCTTCTTCTTGGATCCACCATTTTCAACATTCAAGTATTCAAAAGATACTCTCATGGGGTAGTAACTATAGATTGTGAGTTTGGTAGGAACACTTTAGCCTTGGGGGCTTGGTATGCTTTGTTTATCATATTCAAATCTATGCATTGCTTTCTCATTTTCAATTCATGTTAGGGTTTTAATATAGAGGATTAGATCTTGGCATTACACATTCAAAGCTCTTTCTAAGAGCAACACACACATAAATTATACTATATTTGGCTATTCGTGGAGGTGGAAACCACCAAAATGGGGGTTTGACTAAGGCAAAACCCTATATAGCCACCCCAAAACCCCACTTTTTAGATATTTGCAGGTGCTGTTTCGAGAGTTACATGATCAGAATAATGAGTTGGAGTGCAAATTTGGATACCCTTTTTGGAAAACTATCGAGATATGGAAACATATTTTCTATCAGAGATTTTGGAGGTCGAGTCTGCCCTAGGTCAAAATCAGAAATTTAGGGTCAATGGTGACATTAACTTGAGGATCAAAATTGGAACTGTGTCAGATCGAAAAAAGATTTATGGGTTTTGTCTGTCTCTGCATTTCTATTCCAGATTTGGTCTCAGATTTTCCAGAAACTGAACATAGGCATCAGTAAAAGGGTATTTCCAGATCTTCTATGATGTGAGGTAGGTATTTTACTCCATTATTCTTCAAAAATATTTCCAAGCTTTACATTCCTTATCATAAAAATTAAATGTAAATGGTTGAATATGGCATAGGGTCTCTTTTATATGCAAATATCCATTGTGCAAACCCTATTTAGAAGACCATCCAAATTTATCCATTACATTTTTGAGAACCCACGATAGAAAACTCTTTCTCTTTGGTGTTAGATTTACATGTTATGTTAGATCTTGCGTACATATAGAAGTAGATTTCTTTTATGCTCTTGCATTTATATTTAAAAAATATATAAAATTTCTTTAAAAAACACAAAAATATTTACATGCTTGTAATTTTATTTTGTGTTCAACATGTATGAATTTTGTTTTGAATACTTTGATGAGGCTTTTATTGCACAAGAGAATAGATCCCTTAATGAGGTACATGGAAGTGAGAATTAAAATGGTTTGAATGAGATCTCCATGGATCCTATTCCTATTTCATCCGCCTCCACAACTTCTCAAATTGACCTTTACCATAGGGTGTGTGCATTATTACCTTCATGTTCCACTATTTGCAACATTGATGCACCTAGAATGTTATTCCCTAAACCTTTGATGATGGTAAAAGGATGTCCTCAAATAACTATTAAGGGTAAACCTAAAGATCCTTTGGATTTCTTTGATAACATAGATTTCGTTTTACACACTTATTGCACATGGAATAATCCTCAACCTAATATTCCAGCTTCTTTACCTCCTTCTCAACCCGTGCTTCTTCAAGCACCTAAGTTACCTTCTTCCTTTAAGGAGTATGACTTAGTTGAGAAATTACGTGCTACTCTTGCTAAGATATCTTTATGGGAATTGCTTCAAACTTCTCCTACATATCATGAGGCGTTGCAAAAAGCTTTATCTACTCTTCCTTATCCGCCCCCTAATCAAGAGAATATCAATTCATTTTTGGAGTGCATGCATACTATGCCTTCTGTACCTCCTATTGTGTTTACCAATGATGATTTACCTTCTTTCGAGGTGCATAATCATTATGATGCTCTTATGGTTGTTGTTTCTATCAATCAGAGTATCATTCGTAGAACATTAATTGACAATGGATCTGGGATTAATGTTTGTAGCATGGATATTCTTAAGGAAATTAAGGCCGATCTTACAACCATTCAACTAGATAATATCCCTATTTGTGGATTTGATAACATCGCAAAGAAAAATTTGGGTATTATTACGCTACCTATTAAGGTTGGTCCAGTTCTTCTCAATACACCTATTCATGTTATGCCTGTACCTCTCAATTATAACCTTTTGTTAGGAAGACCTTGGTTACATACTATGCATGTGGTTCCTTCTACTCTTCATTGTAAGTTAGGTTCATTTATAACAATTTGATGTATACACTACATGCAGATTATGCGTCAAATCCTTGCCTAAATGCAGAATATGCTAAGGTTTCTGAACCTATGCAACCAAGTAAGGAATGTGAGCAACCACTTGAAGTTAAACAAGCTAAAGCTCCACCTTCTTCTTTGATGGGAGATGATTGGGGAACATTGGCTTTTAATCCTTCTTTTATGGGAGAATATAAAGTTTCAGATTTAGAGTTTATGAAAGAGAAAAGGGGGTTTGAAAAGCAAGTTTTTACCCCTTCTCCACATTCTGAGGAATTAAAAAGTAACTTTGTTGCTGCTTCACTTGAAGAAAAAATTGAGACAATAAAACCAGATTGCTATGACATTATGAGATATGCCGCTCCTTTAACTCAATATGATATGGCTAATAGATATGGTTCTGGTTATAATCTACTCAAGAAATCGGGATTCAATGGGAAAGGATGTGGTAAATATTAACAAGGCATACAAGTGCCCTTGGACAGTGAAGTTTATGATTATACTTATGGGTTAGGATTCAATCCTTATAAGCAACCATTGAATTTTCCTCTTAATGTCAATCATATTTGTGGTGGACATTTGAAGTTGGTTAATCTACTTCTCCTTGACATGGATCAAAAACCTAGTTTGGATATTTTTCCTGAGGATGAAGCCCTAGCTGATTTTTTAGGGGCTTATCAAGATCTACCTACGTTTCATCATAAAAGAAGAAAGCCCTATTGTCTGAATAATGAAGCCTATTTTAGGGAACATGATGAACAAGATATTTCTCCTTTGCCAATGGATTCTCCCATGCAAAGTAATTTATTAATAACTGAGACTATTGAAGTTCAGGTGGATGTGAATGACTCTGAAAAAATAATCAAAATTGGGAAATGTTTGAATCAAGATGAACATGATCAGT
>MU228065.1:221620-246895 GCA_018584345.1 Thuja plicata | reverse complement strand
ATTTTGAATGTGTAATAATTTGATCAATACTTAGAGTACATGAAATGCAAATCTGGTAATAAATGTAGTAAGTGAATGCAAATCATCAAAAACTATAAGATAGTTTTAACTGGGTAACATGAACATGCAAATTTCTCTTTTAGTGCCTATTTTGTTGGATGATTGGATTTTGGATAACAATTACATTCATAAGATTCTGGAAGATTATGTGCATGATATATTGGAAAAATCTATACAAAGAGAGGATCATGTGTTCATTTTACGACAAATATTTGAAAGAATTAGGAGTTATAATATGAGATTGAATCCTAAGAAATGTGCCTTTGGAGTTGATTTTGGTAAATTTTTAGGATTTATAATCTCTAAGCGAGGCATAGAGGTTGATACTGAAAAGATTGATGATATTGTTAACATGCCTCATCCCAAGAATATTTCTCAATTACGTAGTTTACAGGGAAAAATACAAGCTATTCGTCGCTTTGTTTCTAACTTAGCCGATAGAACTATTCCTTTCATTTCCTTTCTCAGAAAAGATACCACTTTTTCTTTGAACCAGGAATGTAAACAATCCTTTGAGAAATTTAAGAAGTATCTTACTAATCCTCCTACTTTGGAACCTGCTCAATTTAATAAAACCTTCTATCGATATACTTTCACTACTTCCAATGTTGTGAGTGCGTTGTTGGCTCAACATGATAACGAAGGTAAGGAAAGACTAGTGTACTACATTAGCTGGACCTTACTTGATTATGAAATAAGATATACCAATTTGGAAAGACAATGCTTGTATTTAGTTTATGCTTTTCAAAAACTCAGGCATTACCCGTTGAGTGTTGAGGTCAATGTGATTGTTAAATTTGATCCTCTAAAACACCTTTTTTCAAAGACTGATCTCTCTGGCCATTTGGAAAAATGGGTGATGTTACTTACGGAATTCAATCTTAATTTCATTCTTCAAAAGTCAATTAAAGGACAAGCTTTAACTGATTATTTAGCTTAAGCTCCTTGTCCTCATTCTGATACGAACATTACCTCAATAGAATTCCCTGATGAGAACATTTTAGTTATTAAGCAGGAAGATGTTTGGGAATTATATTTTGACGGTTCTAGATGTAAGACAAGTTCTGGTGTAGGCATTATCTTGGTCCCTCCTACAAAGAAACTGATCCCTATGTCGTATAAATTGACCTTTCCTTGTACTAACAATATTGTGGAGTATGAAGCTCTTATAGCTGGCTTATGGGTAGCTTCATCCCTTCATATTAAAAACTTGGAAATCTATGGGGATTCACAATTGATTGTTGAACAAATCAAAGGAGGTTATCAGACTAAGAATAATAAAATGACGCAATATAGAGATTTGGCTCTTGATATTCTTTCCCAATTCTCTTCTTATACAATTCAAACTTTACTTAGGAAAGATAATCGACATGCGGATGCCATGGCAAGCGCAACTTCTTTGGTTTGTCTTGAGAATAATTTCAAAGACTTTCAATTTACTATACATACTCTTAAACACCCTGCAATTTCTAATAAGGTTACTTCTGATTGTTTTAACCTGCATTTAGATGAATGGTATTTGCATATCTTTCATTTTTTAAAAGATAATACTTTTCTAGAATCAACAACAAGGAACATGTGTAATCATATTAGGAAACTTGCAGCACGTTATATCATTTTAGGAGATACACTTTACAAAAGTTCTTATAATGGTTTACTCTTAAGATGTCTTGATAGAACCAAAATTATAATAGCTTTAGCAGAAGCTCATTCTGGTTCTTGTGGGGGACATTTTGGTGGGAAGTCCTTAGTTAATAAACTTCTTAGAATGGGATACTATTGGCAAACAATGAAACAAGATTCTTTTATGTTTGTTAAGAAGCATCCTTAGTGTCAGCAACATGGTAATTTAATTCATGCTCCTGCTTGTGAACTTTGTAATCAAGTGACTCCATGGCCTTTTAGTATTTGGGGTTTTGATCTTATTGGAAAAATCTCACCAGCTTCTTCTCAAGGACATATGTACATCCTGACACCTACAAATTACTTTACGAAGTGGGTAGAAGCTATTCCTCTCCATTCTACTACTGCAGATGTCATTTGTGATTTTATCCTTAATCATATTATAGCATGATTTAGTATTCCTTCAACAATAGTTTTAGATAATGACACTTCTTTCAAGAATAAAGAAGTCACAAAATTCTTGGAGAAATATCGTATTCAACATAGGTTTTCCACTCCCTATTACCCTCAATCTAATGGTCAAGCTAAAGCATCAAATAAATATTAAGGAAAATAGTTAATAAGCATGCGAAATATTGGTATACCCAACTTACCTATGCTTTATGGGCTTATAGGACTAGTGTCCATACTACCACGGGTAATTCTCCTTATAATCTTGTTTACGGTCCTGGTGCTATTATGCCCTTAGAATTAGAAATACCTTCTTTGCGTGTTTCATTTCATGGGATAATTGACAAGGATACTTTTCAGGAACAATGACTACAGGAACTAGAAATGTTGGATGAACAATAGATAAATGCTTTGGAACATATTAAGGCTTATCATAAATCACTTCAGAAATAGTATAATCATAAGGTGATTGAACGGTCATTCTTGGTAGGTGATTTAGTCTTGTATGAAAATCAAAGGAATGTGAATGCTTTACCTGGTAAAAAAGGGAAGTTTAGCCCTAATTGGCTTGGACCTTTCATATTAATTGAGGATTTTACTTCAGGTGCTTATAAGATTGCTGATATGAATGGTGTCCCTCTTAAGGAACCTATTAATATTATGCATCTAAAATGATATTATCCCTAAATACATCATTCTTTCTTTGTGTATTTATGTATTCCTTTAAAATAGTTAGGTCTATTTTATAGGTTATTTAATTCGAATGCATTCATACATAATTTTATTCTTTCTTTCTGTTAATTTTTTGTGTATTTATGAAAAGTACAAGTAATCAATCATAGAGCTAACTGGGCATAGAAAATATTTTATATATAAACTTCTATGAGTTTGGTACATATATGGCACATGTGCCATGTCTATCAATTTCCATCTTTATGCTCTGAAGGTTAGTGGCTCCCGACTCTCTCTAATCTGTGGTGTGAGGCTAAGGATCTCAGTACGGTAGTTCATGTGCGGCTCCTCGACATACTCATCTCATAGTTACATTCCTGAGCTCTCTGTAGGCCAACCATAAATTTCTCTTCTCTCTCTCTCTCTGTGCATAACCTCAGCTCTCATTGGACGTATGCAAAAATATCTACATGTCTGTCGAGATCCCTCTATCCAATAAGGGAATCTCACTCGCTAGCTGGCAGTCGGTAGGATATACATGTATCCTTCAGGACCTCAGATACAAAGCTCCTCCACTCCACTATGCTAGTTGCAAAATTCAAACATATTTATCTTTTAGTATTTCTTCTAGAAAAACATTTACTTAAAATATTCTAATAAATTACATATGTCATACCTGGATCTCCCTCCTGGGTGTCACCAAAGGATCTAGATGGTCGGGGCATGGAGTGACTACCCTCTCCCCACTCACTATGTCTGGGTCTAGGCGGTGGTGTCTCTGTATGCGCACGGGGAGGTCACCGTGATCTCAATGGTACAACATAGACCACACGATCATTTACACCTATACTACTGTCTGGGGGCATCTCCTCTGCTCTTTCCTCTACCCCCTCATCTTCTCTCTCATCTTCTCTCTCCTCCTCCATAGGATCTCCCTTAGAGATGGGATCCTCCTTGTCTCTCTGATCCTCCTCCTCCTTCCCTAGTATGTCACCGCCTCGGTGGGTCCTCTCCGAATGACCTGGATCACCTATGGGGTAGTCATCGGGGAAGATGGGGTGGGTCCCCTATAGACTCCAATATCTGATATAGTCTCTACTAACAACTGAATAGGATACATTGGGAGCTACCTCTGTATTCTCGGTCTCATCTGTCTCGCTATCTACAATATTTGCTACTATAGGTCGGCGTATAGCACCGTGTCTCTGATAGTATCTCATTGGGTATACATACCGAGGTATTGTCTGGGGACCCCCAGTGTCAAACCAAACTGTCTCATCACTCTATCATAGTAGTATGGCATCATTGCATGACTGATAGGACCCTCTAGCAGCTTGAGCTGATGTGAGTGTCTCAGTTGGTGTCAAATATTTGGCCATTCTGTCATCTGATAGTACAGTCTCCATATCACATCAATACCTGGTATACAGTCGAAGTGTACCCTCCAAAAGAGGATATCTCTATACTTCCAAACATCTGCTAGTGGATATGAAAAATCTCTTAGTGTGCTTGCATCTACCATCACCGAAACACCTTGTGGTCATGTACATATGTAATGCTCAAAAATCCAAACCTGTAGCAAGGTGCATACTATAAAACTCTCCCACTGGAATCTCACTAACTGAAACAACTCATGGTAAAGATGGGCTAACATGTTGCGGCCCCATGAGAAAAAAATCATGTCACTCTCCATCCTGCGTACAAAATGGGTGAATGGTGCTAGGAAGACTATACCCTTTGTGTTGGGTACTACACCCAAAGAGAGTATACATAGCATCACTCTCTGTACCAAAGGTGTTGGGCCTGCTAGTATGGTTGATAGAGTGATATGATCTTATCAGATCCTTATTTGTGGTACTCATCCCAAATATCCTACCTATCTTAAAAAACCTTGGGAGTACCTCGTTGCACTCTTAGTCTGACAGGCTTGCCTCGGACTGGAAGTCGTAGAATCCTATATACATCCTCCAGTGTGATTGTGATTTCTCCTGACAGAAGATGGAAGGAACAAGTGTCCTCATCCCACCTCTCTATCATGGCTGATATCATGGATCGATGGAACCTCATCTTTGGTAGGAATGCTACCCAGTACAATCCCACATCTCTCAATAGTTGTATCTCATCTTGCTGTAGCTCAGACAAGTTCTCTTTGACAGTCAGTAATAGCCCTCCAAAGGGGTGCTCTCAGAGACAGACAAGAGCTTGTCAGCACAAACAACATCATATCAGTACTCTATCATCAGACAACTATAATACCCACTTGAACAGGTGAAGGTTGACCTTGTTGGGTCAAGGTCAACCTTTTCAGGTTAAGGTCGACCTTATCCCCAGAAAGAATGAGACCTTCCCAGTTATGGTTGACCTTAAAGGGTCAAGGTTGACATAACTGGGTTAGGGTCGACCTTTTTGGGTCAAGGTTGACCTTCCCTATAAAAATCAGAATTTTTCAATCACAGATATCAAAACAAGGAACATACCTTAGGAAGTGGTTGTCCGCTGGCCAGGCGCTCTCTCAGGACCTCCATGCGGCTCGCTCAAAGTTCTTCTCTCTTCGACATTTTGTTTCTTTTTCTAAACTTTGTAAATGGTAAGAATGATAAGGTAAGTGTTTCTTTCTCTTATTTATAGCTACAAATTAGGGTTTTATTAGGGTTTTGTTTTGTTTACCTAGGTCAAATTTGAATTTCCCTTTATATGCATTTAGATAGACATTCACTCTTTTCATCATAACTTGAGTTTGTTAACTCCATTTTCAATATCGTCAGTGGTTTTGGAATTGTGATTCAGATACCTAACCTCTTGAATCAGTTTAGGAAGGTTTAGAATCCTTATAAATGGTTTAGGAAAATACTTTTCAATAAAATGCATATCTAGTGTATAGATTTAACCTTATCACCCTGTTTCACCTTTCATAATAAGTAAGCTGAAACAAGGGGGGCATAAGGGGATCTATGCACTTATAAAAATCATGCAAGTAAGTTTTAGGTTCTATATGTATTTTTATTAACCTTGTGTGTTGTAGGTTGCAGGTACTAACGGTTTCTTGCATGATCTCCACATTGAGGACTTGGATACATCCTTTTTACTTTATGATGTTTTCTTACTTTAGCTTGCATATTCTCGTAGTGTCATATATAAGATAAAGTGGGGGATAAATTTATCATCTTAAAATGGAAGCACTTCCATTTTCATAGGTTTAGCACCCTCATCTAGTACACTTTCATATTAGATTTGCATTTAGGATGCGTATGCACTTGATTCTACATTTCTAGGTGAAACTAGGGTTAGGATCCTATGGATCCTTCTTAATTTCCCTCGTTGTGGATTTATTTTTAGGTAGAACCTATGTAATGGATTTCCTAATCTTCATCATACCTCCTCTATGGCATCTGTGCCTCTATCCAACACTTTGGTGTGTTTTCTCACCTTCCCAGGTCCCCGGCTGACCTGGGAATCCTGTAGATTTCTCAAGGTGACCTGCCTGATGACGTCGATTTTGACCTAGGTCAAAATTGAGGTCAACCTTGACCTAGGTCAAGGTCAAGGTCAAATTTAACCTCTATTGGGTGTTGATCCCCATTTTAGATCTGGAGCTTATCAGGGTTCTAAACTTAAAAATAGGTCCCCGGGTCCGGATGCAGAAGTATTTTCTCCGATATTCGAATTAATACATCCCCTCCTTGGTTGGTGATTGTAATTGGACCATAATTCAAGGTGAAATTTGAATTTGGGTTCCTTGCATTTTCCTAGGATGTCTATATTGAGATCTCTATATAAACACTCTCTTTTGCCTTCATTTCTTCATGAAACGAAATCGTGAGATGACATGATACAATTACGATTATGACATGATTATGATGAAAGAAAGAAAGAGGATGATATAGAAGGAAAATATATTATGATTCCTTAATAAATAAAAGCATTTTGTGTACAATCTATTATGGATCTTCTTTGGAGCAAGAAAGAGTTCTTCCTTCCTTCCTTCTTCTTGGATCCACCATTTTCAACATTCAAGCATTCAAAAGATACTATCATGGGGTAGCAACTCAGGATTGTGAGTTTGGTAGGAATAATTTAGCCTTGGGGGCTTGGTATGCTTTCTTTATCATATTCAAATCTATGCATTGCTTTCTCATTTTCAATTCATGTTAGGGTTTTAATCTAGAGGATCAGATCTTGGCATTACACATTCAAAGTGCTTTCTAAGAGCAACACAAACACATACATTCTACTATATTCAGCTATTCGTGGAGGCAAAAACCACCAAAATGGGGATTTGACTAAGGCAAAACCCTATATAGCCACCCCAAAACCCCCCTTTTTAGATATTTGTAGGTGTTGTTTCGGGAGTTACAGGATCAGAAGAACGAGTTGGAGTGCAGATTTAGATACCCTTTTTGACAAACTATCGGGATCTAGAAATAGATTTTTTGTCAAAGATTTTGGAGGTCGATTCTGCCATGGGTCGGAATAAAAAATTCTAGGTCAATGGTGACATTGAATTGAGGGTCAAAATTGGAACTGTGTCAGATCGGAAAAATATTTCTGGGTTTTGTCCGTCTCTGTGTTTCTGCTCTAGATCTAGTCTCAGATTTTATAGAAACTCGATAAAGGGATAAAAAAATGGGTATTTCCAGATCTACTATGATGTGAGGTAGGTATTTTACTCCATTATTCTTTGTAAGTATTTCCAAGCTTAACATTCCTTATCATAAAAATTAAATGTAAATGGTTGAATATGGCATAGGGTCTCTTTTATATGCAAATCTCCATTGTGCAAATCCTATTTAGAAGACCATCCAAATTTACCCATTGTAGGGGCATCTTAGCTTCATCGCATCACATCAAGTTGAGATTATCTTTAGTCATAGGCAACCCAATCAATTGTCTTATATAGTAATGGATACACTCAAAACTAGACAGATTGGTCTTATACGAGTCATTCATTCATGAAACCAGTCACATTGATCAAATTGGCTTCATTGATTCAAATCAAATTGGTTATTCATTCAAACCAATCCAAAAGGTTTAAGAATCTCTTACAGATGTTCAGTTTCATCACTTCAAATCAAACTGAGTATTATGTTTTATATCTTTTGATTGATATTCGTCCAATCAAACTCAGAGTCGGTCTTGTTTGAAAAAATGGTTTTATCGCTTCACATCAAACTATTCTTCATCTCATCGTTAAATGTTCTTTGAATCAATGTGTGGATCACACATCAATTCAAAGAGGGGAAAATTTAATGACTTAAAAATGGTCAACTAAACCCTAGACCCCTAATCTCGATCTTTCATCAAGAAAAACCCTAACCTTGATCACCTTAATACCTAAACCTAAAGGGGCATCAACATCTTCAGTCTGATCTGACCTAAAAATAAAATAGGTCCCAATCCATCATCACACTTGATTAATTAATTAATTCCTAAATCTTAAAGTATTGACAAATAAACCTTATGTCATTTATTTAATCAATATCCTAGTATGTTGATTAAATACATAGATAATTTTCAGATAAATGCAAAAAGGAATTAATATTAATAAATTGAATTAATGTTAATTTAAATCATTTTAATATTAAAAAATACATTTTATGTCATCATTTCAGTTGACTGAACATCAAATTAGAAGCAAAGTTGTCTTGTTTAGTTAACAAATTCTTTTCTGCTTCTCATTTGGGAAACAATCTAGTTAACTAAAAATTGATTTTAGGAGTTTCCCAAATGACTGACCAGCCAATTCAGTTAACCGACTCTTTCAACCAATGATCTCCCGTGCACATGGATTGTGCTTCTTTGAATTGAATCTTGTTTGTTCTTCATATTTCAATCTCGGTCGTTGGTTTGACAGAGAGCTTCATTATGAAAGAGAGCTTCATTTTCCTCACAAAGGATCCAATATTTGAGTAGAGTTATTATGCAACCTTTGTTTATTATTTGAGCATTAATAATTTAATAATTTAGTGTACTTTCATGTTTTAAAATAATTTGAATTCATAATATAGGAACACTTTCTTTTGGGTTTTAACAATTTATCTAAGCTAATCATTGGATTAATCATCTTTTGAAATTGCATCAATAGATTAATATCATTTTCAAATCCTTCATTTAGACAACGTCAAGTCACTAGGTTTGCGATGATCTAAGATAAAACTCATACTCCTTCCTACTAGAAGGCAATAGATCAATTTAGATTAGTATATAGTTTTCATCTTTCTTAGATTAATCACATAATGATCTATTGAAGTGTATGGTTATAGTTTAGAGGTCCACATTTCACACACACACACACAATCCATGACTATCAAGGATATAATAGACAAGGAAGTAAATTTGCTTCAATGGTGATAGGATACAGAGTATAGCAGTCTAATTGGTTGAACACTATACTTGGTGGAGCTATTAATGTTGCATACATAATGGTAAAGGAAAATGCAAAATATGATCTTTGTGAGATGTTGAGGAGTCAATTCTTTGTGAACATGGAGAAGATCAATAAATATAAGAAGTAGTTATTAAAATATAGATCACTCCTAGTATGTAGATTATTTTACTTGTAGAATCAATTTCTTGGTATTTTTTTCTATTACATGGTCAGAAGATAGACCAATAGTAATGCAAATTAAGCAGTGTATCATGAATTTAGGAAACAATTTTAATACAGTTATGTGAGGATATTTTAAATATTTTAAAGGGAAAATGAACTTAAGAGAGAGAATCTCAACCGATATTATTGATAAGTATAAAGATGATATTTGTTTACTAGTAGATACGTATACATGTATGTTTCAAGTAGTGCAACCTAGGACATTTTGGATACCAACTATGGGTTATGAAGTTGATGGTTATTTAGTCACTATACATGTTGATGTTTAGTTGTCAAAACCAATTGATACTTCAACACCTAGGTTTGGAACCTATGAAGAGTCATCGTTGAAGACTCATAGTGAATTAAGAGCATTGGTAATCCAAAGAAAGATTAGGAAACAAGTTAAAAATCTAGCCAAAATGAGGGGCATAACCTTGGAAATGATGACAAAAATTAGAAAGAAAACAAAGAGTAAGGAGGCAGGTACATCTGCTGATGCAGAAGTTGAGGATGCAAAAGTAGAAGTTTAAGAGATTAAACTTGATAGATTCACTATGAGTTCAGTACTAAAACAAACTAAATCTACTTCTACTACTCCTATTAATACTAATTGAAAAAAGGAGCCACTAGAGACTGTTCAAAAACTTACAGAATAAAGAAAGCGAAGACATCAAGCTATAAAGAGTCAAAGCGTAAGAAAGGAGGTAAGGAAAAGGTTGAAGAAGAAGTTGAAACTGAGTCCGAGAAGGAACAAAAGAAATTGAGAGCTAGTGGGAAGAAGTCTACTATAGTAGGAAATTCTATTGAGAAAATTGACAAAATTTACAATATTGTTATTCTTGACAACATTGTTAAAGATATTAAGGAACATGGAAGAATGACAGAAGTGTAGAGTCACTTTGATAAATTTGACAGTGAAGAGAAAAGGAAGAAATAAGATGTAGTTGTAGAGAGTCTACATACTTTTTGCAGAGCACCAAGTGAATTATTCAAGGCTATACCTAAGGAACTATACAAGGCAGTTGAAAAAAGATAGAGAGAAGCTTTGAAGATCGATAGAGTGATGATGGAACAAGAACTTGCACTTTTGCAAATTGAATTGACTACATAAGAGGTAAAGTCAATGGTCAAAGCAATGAATGGAGAATTTAGGACAAGGAACAAAGTCACAAGGATTCTCATTGGAGAAACACAATCGGTAACATATGAGACAGTGGATACATGGATAAAGTTAGTAAAGTCTGAGACTCCAACTAAAGACAAATCGGTAGAAGAGAAAGGAAAAGAACAAGAGACACCAAATGAAGAGATTAATGATGTCATAGATAATGTTATCTCTGATATCCCTAAGCAGATACAAAATATTGTTACTCAAACTGATGTTAAAGCACCTAAAGAGAAGATTGTTGAGGAAGTGAGAGAAAATAATGGTGAAGGACTTAAGGATGATGATGATATACTTTCAGTGAAGAGGAAGGTAGATATAACTAGTGAAGGTAGCTCAGTGAAGAAGATAAGAGAAAAGAATTCAATTATTCCTATGGAAGAAGATGAAGGAGAACCTGAAGATGAAGAAACACAAACAATAACTGATATTACTCAGATGAGTCCTAAGGAGTTGTTGAAAATGTTTGATAAGCTTGAGGAGAATGTAGTAAGGGATAGATTGAAGGGAAATAAAAGGAAGGTCAGAATACTAAAAGAAGCTAGAAACATCATTAGGAATTTACTACCTAATGTGGGATATCACAAATAAGATAATCCAATTGGTCAGCTGGGTATATTGGTCAAGGATATTTCTAATCAAGTACCTAACATAAAGAATGCAATAATGAAGTTGGCTATGAAAGAATATGAGAAGATATGAGCTGATAAGTTGAAAGAGATTATCTCAGTTGATATAAAGTCACTTACAGTTCAAGTGATTAAAGTGAAGGAAATCCTATAGGAGATACGTCAGATACTTGTAAAAGTTTACAAATTTTACAAAAGACTTGGAGAAAAGAGAGATGGTTCTCATCTGGAGCTTAATGCTTTGATCAAAAAGTTTTATCCTATTACTAATTCAACATCAAAATACAATTGTAAGGTAAAATTGATTACTCACACAGTGAGGCAGTTGCAGACTGAACATGATAAAAGGATTATTACACTTATGGAGATGCAGACCTATTTTCACCCACTATAGACCTTATGCAACAAAATGTGATAAATGCATAAAACACACTAAGTCTACTAGAAGTGAGTACTTTGAGTGATATGGAAGGATTAGCATCAGTAATACATGGGAAAATTCTATCTATGGAGCACTTACAAGACTCATGGGAGAAGTCATTAGAAACTGCAAAGACAAACTGCAAGGATGTCTTTGATATGATGTAATTTTGATGTGTGATTATTTGTCATTGTTGACAAAAGGGGGGAGAAAGAGTAGAGTTATAAAGAGAAAGAGTAAGAGAGAGGATGTATAGAGAAAGGGGGAGTATGGGTTTTACAGTGCAAATCATATGTACAGAGTTATGCAAATCAGAATTTTTTCCATCAATGCCAAAAGGGGAGATTGTTGGCATTATGGTAGTTTTGGATGATATATGAAGAGAGGTCATGAGTCTATGCATAATTGGTTGACATTGATGGAAATGTATTTAGTTATCATGATTGAAAAGACTGGTAAGAACTGTACATGATCAACAAAGGAAAGATCAATTATGTATGCTGATTGGTGTTCTAGAGGAATAATATCAGACACATAATGTGGTAGCAATCAAGTTAAGGAAAGATTCAGGTGTTGTGATCATAGATACATTTTTTATATGGTAAGAGGAATCCATGGTTCCAATCGCAATAGTTTATACCAAGTTTTGAATTAATTATGTTTTGAATGAGAAGATAGTTTACCTATTTGGTCATCAATCAGAGTTTCATATGAATTTGGTTAAGGCGGTGGATCTGAGGCTGACATATTAGTTCAAAATATTGGTAATATGTTTGAGGATGACATATTGGATTTTGTTTACGCTGATTTTGAGGAGTTTGGATAATCTTTTGCGCCGATTTTGGTAGAAAGTTCTAGGTCTTGTGTGACCTAATGACAGTTCTATATAAAGAGCACTAAATCATTTGATTTAGGGTTGCGATCGTATTTTCATGTTGGGTGATCACAAATTGAAGAAGTAGAGATCAGTACAGTGTCAGGAAGAAAATGAGCAGAAAGGATCTAACAGGAAATTGGTGCTATTCTACAAATCAACATATATTGTTGTTCCCTAACAATTGCAGTAGGTTAAATCCCTTCACCGAGCGAACTTTAGCAAGTTCTTATTTATAAATCCTTTAATAGGATAACTTCTTTATTGAGGTTTGAAATCCTCCAGCGAGGTAGATCATAACTAATCTTATTGTACTCCTAATAATTTACTAATCACTCCTAATAGGGTCAACCCTTAGAAACGGTACTTGTAGCTCCTAATAGGGCAAACTCATTTACTGCAATATTGGGCTTGTGGGTGTCATCCCCACTGTGGTGTTTTACCTCTTATAAGGGTTTCCACGATAAAATATTTATTTTATGTGTGTTGAGATTGTGGATGCTTTATATTGTTTGTTGTCATTTATTTACTTCGGTTATATGCTTTGTTCTTTGGAAGTTAATAGTGCAGTTATTCATATCGGTGGTTGAATTTGTTCATTACTTGTTTGTACTGATTCACCCCCCTCTCAATACCTAATATCTCCAATAATAACTTGTTTTGTATGTATCAAAATTCAATGTTATTTTATTTTATTTAGAAAGAATATATCAATACTTAATGCCTAGATAATTTTCAAATTTTTATTTACTTATTTTACTATTTTCCATAGGTATTGAAAATAGAAGTTCATATACGGTGCAAAAATTATATCTAGTAAAACTAAAAATACAAAGTCATAATAAATTCAATATATTAAAATCATACTCATTGGAAATATTTCTTTGTGGAGTACCATATTGCATATGGGTTTGTCAAATAAATTCATTTGATCTCCGAAAAAGCTAATATCAAAGTGATTTTATGTCAGTATTTTGATAGGTGCAAAGGAGACTCTATTGCAAGTATGACTGAGAAGTAGATAGGTTATATCAAATAGAGTTTGATCTAAGAGGATTTGATCTTGTTGGAAAGAGATACTACTATAGATAGTTTGTATATTTTCATTGATGGTAAAGATACATGATTCTCATGGTCACTTGACATATTTTGTGATTACCGAAGGTCAGATTATAAATTTGGCTAAGTATATTAGAACATGGACAATGTATAGGCTTCGGTGAATTAATGGATACAGACTGGTACGGAGGAATTTTGAGTTACAGAGCTAAAAAAAGATTCTACAACGTGCATTCCACCTTCGTCTATGATCACACCTACTTATTTATCATTTGTTTTTGTTAAGGATTTTCGAGTATCAGGTATACAATCAATTGTGAAGAATAATGAAATTCAGTTGTTGGATCGATCAACGATCCTAACAAATTGATGATCTGATTGGTTTGAGAGTTATAATTGTTCGATTTGACATTATTGATAATTTCTATGTGTTTTTTCAACATTATCATTCAGATTTAATTAGTGATTTGGTTGATGTTATACATGTTACACTTTATGTTTTTGAGGCTGACCAGTCGAGATATTGTTTTTGCGTGTATATTAGATCAAGTTTTTGAGTTTTTTTGGAGGAGAAAAGTACAAATTTGATATGTTGACATCCTGAATGTGAGAAGAACCTGGACAAAAATGATAGGTTGATGATTTTTGTATTGTACCTACATGGAACTGTATAGGCATAATTTATGCTTTTTCTCAGTTCATTATTTTGGATTATAGTCCAAATCCATTTGTAAAGCAGTAAGCTTTTGTAAGGGTTGTAGCCCTCTTTTTTAATTAAGTAGTGAGCTCTAGACTGTAAACCTGAATGCATGTGTATTCCCTTTATGTAATCAAACCTTTAATAGGGTTATTATTTATGCAAAAGTAATTACTTGTGCGATCCATCCCCACCATGGTTTTTCCCTTAACCAGGTTTCCATGCAAAAGTCATGGTGTCATAATGTTGTAGATATTTGGTTTGTGCTTATGTTATTTACTTTCAGTTATATTTGGCTTATGGTTATGCAATCATTTTAATAAGATAAAAAAAGGTTTTGAGCAATGATTCATCCCCCCTCTTAGTGTTCCTCAATCCTAACAATTGGTATCAAAGCTTGATTCCTTGTAGGAAGTCTAACAACTTGAGGAAGATCTTGATGGCAGATTTAACAGTTTCTAGCAGTGTTCAAGGCAACTCTTGGTTGCATTTGGAGATATTGACCAATCAAATGCTTATAAACTTGAATTAGAAAAGAGATAAGAGGAAAGATCTTATTGAACAGTTGAAGAAAAAAGGAAGCATTGATGATTCACAAGCCTTAGAGGAAAAATTAGATGAATGCAAACAACTTGCAAAAGATAGAGATGATTTGAAGCATGAAATGGAAGCCATGGTAATGAATATGACTAAGGAGGTTGAAGCAAGGAAAAATAATGAAGAACATATTGATAAATATTTGAAGGAAAAGACATGTGAATGTCATAAATTAAACTGTGAGATTGGAAAATTGCAGCTTGATCTTGAGGAATCCAGACATAATGAACAAGAGCTTGAAAGTGTGAATGGAGTTATTGAGAGTGTGATTTCTACAGGTATTGAATTCAAAGAAAAATTAAAATCTAATTCATCGAATCTTGATGAATTTATTGAGAGACTAAGGCAGGAAGGAGATACACAAGGAATTGGATTTGAGAAGGGAGAAGGCTTCAGATCTAGCCAGAATAATACCTTATCAGAAAAACAAATGGAGGAACATAAAGGACACCAATGAGGAAACCTAAAAAATAAAACTTCAATGGGAGATGATTTTCATATGACAAATTTGGTCATAGGGTGAGTCAATGCAGGAGTAGACCTAATGAAACTCCCTTTTTAGGCTATTGTTTCACTTGCTACAATCATGGACACAAATCAAGTGAATGTCATGCAAACGTGAATAATTTTGTGAATCGGGGAAATACATTCTACTACAAATACAACAAATTTGGACACATGGTGAAGTAGTGAAGATTGAGGAAAAATATAGTGAACACAAGGTATGAAAATGTGATATGTTTTAATTGCAACAATTCAGGTCATATTGCAAGGAATTATATATACAACAATATAAAAGCTTCACTAGGAAGAAAAAATGTACAGTTTGATTAAGGGAAGAAAATAGTTGATGTGGAAGAGGTTAAGAAAGAAATGAGTAAGAAATGGGTTAGAAAAAAATAGATTGATGCTACTGGAAAGATCACACCAAATTCTGGTGTGAAAGTATCATCAGCAAATTGATTAGGTCATAGACCTAAGGGGGAGTTTTTATGAAAAATCTTTACCTTACCTCTGTATTAAAAGGATCAGTAGAAGCGATTAATGTAGTTAGATGCACAATTGAATCTAGATCTCAATGGATTCACTCTTGATGGATTATGATGAGTTTTGGAGGATCACATAGTTTTTTTGAGTCACAGTTGATATATAATTTTTTGAGCTAGGGTATGGGTGCATTAATTGTGATTACCTTTTTGAGCATGTGAAATATTAAAAAGGCATTTTGAGACTTCAATTGACACCTTGTTATCTACAGAACAAGCTTGCATAGAGATTTAAAGTGATTTGAACAGAGATTGAAAGCTTTTTCAGAGATCAAACTTGCAAACCCTTATCGTCAATGAAAAAAGACATTTCTTACTCCGTGACTTGGTAATTTGATTCAGAATTCATGAATACACCTCAGATAGTTGATGTTAAGGATAGGCCTCAACCCAAATTCAAGAAACATCCCTATAAATCAATGGAAGATGACCCCAAGGGTGCATTTTCTATGGTACCTTATGGATTTTTATATGTAGAGTATATTAGGGCATATATCCACTGTAATATTATGGAATTAAGGAAAGATTCAATATATCAGATGTATTAATCCCTATGTGTAGATAGAAAACTAAAAGATGAATTTAAAACCTTACAAACCATGAAAATAGATAATGCTATATAATTTCACACATTTGAGGATCCATAATAGATAAAACTTGTTCTCAGTAGGGTGCATGATTAGTTCATATGGCTAGATAAACTGCATAACATCACTAAGGAAGTGTCAGACGTTGTAACTGGTTTTCATGCAAATGGAGAAGTTCCTTCCCTAAGTACTATCAAGAGGGATATTGTGACAAATTTAACAGAATAATAGTGGAATAAGAGAGACATGACAGTGACTAATATCAAATAGCATGATGTCAAGTTTGCCTCAATGATTTGGGGATACAAATTTTACCATTCAAGTAGGGAAAACTCTATTTCTAGCACTATAATCCATTCTTTTTATCAAATGGTTGAGGAGAATGCTTACTATGATATCTATGAAGCTCTAAGAATGAAAATCTTAGAGAATTTGGTAAATATTAGGAAGGACAAGAAACAAATTTTCAAGTATGGTTCACTGATTATCTATATCTTTTTCTATTTCATGAATTACTTTTCTAGATTTGGAAAAATCACTTGGAGGAAGGATATTACTATTGAAAAATAAATTAGTAATTACTTTTGGATGCTTTGAAATTCATCTAGGAGAATTACAATCTGGGGGTACTTTGAATATTTTCAAGAAGAAATGCAAAACAGGTACAAAATTCCTAGGGAGCTAGTTGAAAATATGAAGACACAATTTGCTTTATGCTAGAAATTGATAAATGTTTGATGGAGGTAGTTGAGCCGAGGACATATTGAATCAGGACTATGGGATATGAAATAGATACTATTCTAGTTGAAGCTTATGTGAAATGTTTACTAGAGAAGCCAATTGACCCAAATGAGGAGAGGTTCGATACTTATCAAGAAAAGATCCTAAAAGTTCATATTGGAGTTAACAGACCTACAAGAGAACAATGAGTGAGAAAATAAGTAGAAGTAATGGGTGGAAGGATGAGATTTACCAAAGAGAAAATGGTAGAAGCAAGGAGGAAACATGAAGAGGAAGAAAGTAAGAAGGCTGAAGCATTAAGTTTTATTGATATTGATGATGATGCACCTCCAAATTACATAACTATTTTATCATCATCTGGAAGCAGACAGACAAGAAATTTAGTGAAAAAATTAGTTAGTCCATCATAGAAGAAGATAAAAATTTAATAATTAGATATTCCTAAGTCACCTACAATGAAGGCTACTAAACCTAAATCTTTGAAAATAAAGGTTTTTCTTGAATATATAAGAAAAAGGGTTAAGTCCAAAAGCAAGAGAACATATGAAGGAACCAAGGATGATGAAAAAGATGAAGATATTGATTCAGATGATGGAATGAAGAAATTGAGGACAGAAGGAACTAAGGAAACTAGATTACTAGGTAGTCCAACACCTGAAGATGATCCTAAAAATAAGAATCCACTTTGATATAGGTAAGCCACATTTCATAGTAAATGATGTATTAAAGAACATAACAACTCACAGTATACTGATTCAATTAAATAAATATTACAATAGGTATGATGAACAAGAAAAGAGATTGTTAGAGGATGGAGTGATTACCTATCTGAACAAGTAAAACATAACTTTAGTTGGGATCAAAGGGGACATCTATGATGATGTATTTGACTTTCTTGAAGCTAGAAGGTTAACAACATAAGATCAGGACAAGAAAATCAGAGAGTTGACATTGTTTAATCTATCTCATGTTATTTCTAAGGAAGAAATGGACAATATTCTTGAAGAAGAAAAGAAGGAGTTGAATTGGAAGTCATGGATAAACAAGCTTATGATTGGTAAATTAGATGAAGTCACTAAGGAAACTGATAAAGTGATGACAAAAATCTTGATGAACAATCACCACGAGGTAGCATCAAAGGATGATAGGAAAGAGACACATGGTGATGACAATGAACCACTTGATACTATGTACATCTCATTTCAGATGACTAATTAAGAACTTGATGTCTTTATCTGTAGTGTACTAATTACACTTTCAATCATGAATGATGGTGAGGAAGATATACCAGGAGTCTCAAACATCAAGATGACTATGACAAAAGAAGATTATGTTCATGTTGAGAAGGAGAAATAAGAGACAACAAAAGATAATACATATGATCAGATAGGTGACAGGTCAAAGGAAACAAATGTAGATATGGACAAAAGTAAAGTTGAAACATAGAGGACATTAGATGAAAATCAGATAATGAATGAAGAGACCAAAAAATAAAGAATGATAAAGTCAGATTAGACTCTTAAGGGAGTTGAGAAGAAAGGTCTTGAGGAGAAAATTGAGATTAAAGTGGAGGAAAGAGACATTGTGAAGGCATTGGATAAATTATTTGGAGAGGACAGTACTGACTTGGAGGACATATAGATCACACAAGGTCTAGTTCAGTTGGACACTCTCAGTCTAGTACAATTGACGGGACTTGCTTCGATAGCCCATGCCAAAGAAAGAAAGAATATTCTAAGAACATACAAGAAAGATAATGAATTGCTTGCACTTGCATTTGAATTCTTAAGCAAGATCATGCTAACCCACATAATAGATGAAAATGATTCTACATCATGTCAGCTTGAAGGATTGTTGAATGCAACAAATACTCATTTTAAATCCTTGGAGAAGCATGCATTGGCAAAAGTTCAAAGTGAATATGATACTATGAGATTCAATCAATTAAACACATTAATTACCAAAGACAAAATTTCATTAAGCTTGGCAATTCAGAGGGTGAAGGATGATTTAACTGAAGGTAGTAGATTTTATAAAGGTTTCATTGATTATCATAAGTGTGTTTTTTATGTTTCTAATATCATAAAGGATAGTGAAGTGAAGCTAATTGAAATATCAAAGAGATTTGATCCTTTGAAGGGCTTAGCTTCAGTCCATGCAGTTCAAGTGACATCCTTGAATGACAAGATCAGAACACTTGTAACTGAGAGAGATAGAGTAAAGGGAAGGATTAGTGAGTTAATGAGCTTGATTTTTCCTAAACTTTATATGGGTTGAAGGAAGCAAAAGCAACTTACAATTCACTAGACGAATTAGATCTATTTAAAGCAAATAAGGCATCTTATGCTATTTATGGGTAGATTGAAATAATAGAGAGCATAAAGTAGAGTTGGGATACAAATTTTGTTGCTCTGAGAAATAATTTCTCAGATGCATTCAAACTTTTCTAAGTATGCTTGCACATCTATATTAGCGGTGATACATAGGGTTTTGGTAGATGAGTTTTTTTTTTTGTTTTTTTGTTTCCAGACTTTTCTATTAATGTCAAAGGGGGAGAGAAAAAGTAGTTAAAATATATATATTCATCTCAGGGGGAGCACAAAATTTTGGTTAGGGAGAGATCTTTTCAGAGTTTGGCATTTTGTTTGCACACTTAGTTGTTTTTCACTAAGTATTGTCATCAATGCCAAAGGGGGAGATTGTTGGCAAGGTAAACTGCTATTAATGGTTTGTATGTTGTCATTGATGACAACTATACATGTTTCTCATGGTCACTTGACATATTTTGTGATTACCAAAGGTTAGATTGTAAATTTGGATAAGTATAGAAGAAGAGGGACAATGTATAGGCTTTAATGAATGGATTGGTAAAGACTGGTATAGAGGAATTCAGAGTTGTGAAGCTAGAAGAAGATTCTACAATATATATTCTACCTTCATCTATGATCTCACCCATTTATGTTATAATTTGTTTGAGTTATGGAGTTATAAATATCGGGTGTACAATGAATTGTGAAGAACAATGACAGACAGTTGTTGGATTGGTCAATGATCATAATAGATCGATGTGTTGTCAATCAAGATTGCGCCTATAGCTGGATGCAGAATCTAGCCATCCTGTTGAAACATGGAAACATTCTCCTAGGTGGATTGGAAAATGAATCTCCAGATTCTAGGCCGGTTCCTATTATATTTGGAATATAACCTAATAACGAATCTTTATGGTTTTGGGGAAAAGGAGAAAGAAAAATTGGAAAATGAAAAAAGACTAATTAGGAAAGGTGATACACCAAAGATGAATGAAAATTTATCAGAATTTTCAAGACTGTGCTTATAAAACACACACTACTGAGTTATGTTATTACTTTCACTTCTAAATACCTAGGATAGTTCAAAATTCCTTATTAGGGTTTGGTACCACTAATAGCAGGAATTCAACCAACAAATATATAACTCTATGCAAAAGGTCAATTCTTTAAACCTAGAATAGGAATTTTTATTAATTCACTAATCTATGTTTAAAATGGATATACACTTAATTGTAGAAAAACTTGAAAATGATAAATGCAACAAAACTCAGAAAATATATGTGAATGAAAAGCTAGTTTTATTATCTCCAAAATCTGCAAGAATGGATACAAAATGCATAAAAAGGGGGTATAGGAACAAACTGTTCACTAAATGCCTCTTCTCACCCAAATTTGAACCCCTTACAATGAATAAGAAGTTCGAATATATAGCCTCCAAGGCCTATTTCGAAAAATGAACATCCCCCCTAAAAGTCCCCCTCAATCAGCTAGATCACCCCTAAAATTTATGACCAAATTGATGCCCACAAATATAGCTCCAACAAAAGCTCTCCATGATTTCAGAATCCCTAATTTTAAGGCATAGATAATGCCAAAAATTAAGCCCTAAAGGCTAATTTCGAAAATGAAACTAGCCCCTAAACTCTAAGTCTCCTAATGTCGATATCTGTAATACCCCAAAATTGGCACCTTACAATTCTAATCAATTTTGGTGCATTTCTTCAAATTCTCATCATCGAAGTCCTATTGTACTAGGCAAATTCTCCTTCCTCATTTTCCTTAATTGACTTAGTCTCAAATGCAGAAAACCTAAATTTGCATAAATCTTACACCATATTTAATTCCTAAATTTTCAAGATTTATTAGCTAAAAATCCCTATGATTAATTAATTTAATTCTAAAGACCTAAGTGCTTTTAAATTAAATTAATCCCATCTCCTTTACCTAATACACATCAAGGGAATTAAATATTATTTGATTATTAAAATGGATTATCCTCACTTGAATTTAATAATTCAAACCATGTGAAAAGCCATCCATGTGGCAATAATTCATTTATTTAATTAAATCATTCCTTCATATTTGTCTCACCTTCCTCCATGAAGATGAAAAGTCAGCCATTTCTTCCCAAGAAACTCTTCATCCTCTCTTTAGGCTTTTCTATATTATGGACCTTCTTTCCTTCATTTGAGAGGACAAGTTTAGAGTACCAAAACTATAGTGAACTATTGTCTCAATTCTCTCATATTTCCAAGCTTTTATTGCATATTTAGTGTAATTTCATTTAGCTTAATGGCATTTTTCATCTCAATTTAGTTTGTTTGCTTATCAAGTAGCTTAATTTTGTTATCTCTTTCAAGTTTCTTAGCTTAAAATCTGCATCTTTATTCCTAGATTACAATTGCATCTCTCATATATAATAATTTCATTTCAATTTTCAAAGCTTTCAAATCCTCCATTTTAGCAATGGTCTATGGTTGTTGGCTCTGGTTCTGAGAGTAATTAAATACCCTAACTAAATAGGAGGCAACAAGTCAATTCGATCGATATTGTGGAATGAACAATTCATGTTCATCTTCGCAATTCAACGATTAAGCAATGACTATGTTGTGTTGTGGCTGATTTAGAGGTCAACATTCAGACACATACATTTTGGTGCCCACCGTGGGGCAAAAAATTGATTTCTGACCTCACTCTCAAAAAAATTTTGAGAAAATTTTGTACTCTGCCATACGTCCGTACTTTTATGTGTACGAATTCTCGCACGAGAATTCTAAGCATACCGCGCAAAGTTGTGCTTTCATTAGCAATATCTTGCGTGACAAAGCACTTTCTCACTCCAGCTGTTGCATTTCCTCGTGCGACACCTTGTACTTCCTCATGCAAGACTTGGTGACAGTCTCTGGAATTTCATAGTTTCTGCAATTACTATTACTTTTTTCCTAATTATTTTCACATGCTGCTATTTTTATCTCTTTGATTTCTTTGACAGCGTAATAGTGGGTTGCAGGTCGCTTGACGAAGACATAAAATTGCTAATGGTTTTCTTGCAGGATGGTTGTCGAAGATCATTTTAAAACGTTGTGCTTGTTTATTGCTTTCATCACATAGTATAATTAGGGCCTTGTTAAAATTTCTTGGGAATCTTGATAGCAAAATAGGGGAATAGGCTCTTCATTACATGGA
The DNA here is from genome assembly GCA_018584345.1 of Thuja plicata. Classification (NCBI taxonomy): domain Eukaryota; kingdom Viridiplantae; phylum Streptophyta; class Pinopsida; order Cupressales; family Cupressaceae; genus Thuja; species Thuja plicata. The sequence continues at coordinate 224,190 of MU228065.1, read as the reverse complement.
AGTGATGCCCATGGATGAATCTGAGACCCAGACATTGCTAACATGATGGAGACCTAGGGAAGCAATGAAAGTTAACAAACCTTTAGTACGTTCACTTGTGAGGGGATTATGCTCTTCTCTCTTTAAGAGAATTAGAAACCCAAAAGCTTGTGAATTGGTTGGAGGATAGTTATCTCGGTGATGAATATGTCTTGTGTGTTTGGGTAAGGTGAAGAGGTAGATAAGTATGGTCTTCTCTCTTTGAGATAATAAGAAAATCTGACCCTTAAATCTGAGCCAAGTTTTGTGTCACCTTTAGAGGGCCTACCAGAAGTTGAACCTTTGGGAACGACCCAAGTGAGTACACACCCATCGCCGATGATTCCACCTCACTATAGTAAAGTATGCTTTGTCGAGTCCAAAGACTCCAAAGCCATGGTAACTTCTTTCTCATGATTCTGACTATCATCTTGAGAAAGCCTTGTCTGTTGTACTGAGTGACGCCGCTCCCAAACTTGCTTGCGGGGGTGTATGACTTTCAAGTGTTGGTGTGGTTGCGAGGCCCAAGCCCAGTATCGGGGAAACCAAAGGTTATTATGAATGGAATCCCACTAAAAAATTTCTTAGTTTGTTACCTACCTGAATCACCTCTGAAAGAAGACATAATCTTTGCACAGGGAGGGGGAAGAATCTCTCCCCTAGATTTTCAACATAGGTATGCACCTGGATGCTTGAAGTGGTATATGATGTTGGCCCCTACTTTAGGGGTAACCTTTGAACATATATTATTTAGTCCTTGGAAACACCAAAAACATGGGCGCCCTCTAGGGGGTGATACAGTTGTGTGAGGTGCATGCATACACATAAGCCAGTGAGGCATGGATTTTGTCTTTTCTACCTTTTTTTTTAGGGATAACTAAGTGCTTGTTTCGAGTCTTAAACTGTCCAATCATGATTAAACAAAGACTCCCATGATTCTGCCAAGTTGCCTTGTCCTTGGTAGAACTGTTTGCGACTACTTCTTGCGTCACTATTGCTTGATCAAAAATTTGTGCTTGTTAACGATTGCTTGTCACATTCAAACTGAGATTGTTGATCTGAACTATCATAAAAATGTCCTAAATCTAGAAATTCTGTCAGAGAACAGTCCTGACTGTGTCTCAAAATCTGACTTGTGTCTCAAAAACTGAGTCGATCTGTCGAAACTTGGAGTTTTCTCACGCGAGATTCTAGAAACTGAGCATTTCCTCGCGTGAGCTTTCATTTTCTCACATGCAGTTAAGCATTTCCTCATGCAAACCAACACTTTCTTGTGCGAATCTATACCTTGGTGTCCCAAAACAGTGAGTTACTTCCCGTTGACTGATGAGTTTTTTTTGCCTGATCTGATTTTTGTCTGAGATCTAATCGCATGTTTCCCTGTCATTTGCAGTCTAAAATTGATTGTCTCAAGTTGTGAATTGACTGATTCTTGCTCAAACTTGTTTTGTCTCTTTGTTCTCTATCCTACCTTTCTGTGCCTTTGTACCTTGCGACGCGATAGTCACATCTCAACTATTCTAGCCATACTCTCGATGATTCGTTCTGGGTGCATTTCACATCTTGGCTTTTCTAACCTTTATCTCCTTTTTGCTATTTCTAGAGACAGAGTTCTAAGTTGGATCCTAAGTCCTCTCTTGTTTCATCTTCGTTTATGCATGTTACAACGAGAAGCGATAACTTATTTCCCATTCGTGGTTCCAGAATAAGTAAAGGTAGATCTCATAATCAAGGAAGAGGTCATTCCAAACCTATTGTTCAATCTGATAGTCAAGAGGGATCCTCACATTCCTCCTCTCCATTCAGTATAGATCCTAGTCTGAATCAGAGACCGGTGTTCCAGTAGTGCTATAATCCCTTGTTTCAAAGACAACCTGAACCATTGTTTCAAGATCAACAGAACTCATTTCTTCCAGATCAACAAAAATTTGGAAGGTCACCTACTTGGGTCAACCCTATTGATGATCCTCGCTACCTTATTGATCCTTTTGATCATACCAATCCTTTTGGTCCTATCAATCCTTGTGAACCTATTGATCCTTTCGAACCCATCGACCCCTTTGACTTGCCAAAATTTACATTGGCCACGAACTCTCGGCTCAATACGCACACTCACACTAAACCTGTGCACACAACACAATCCCTCATCAAAAACATGGGAGGCCCTTTCAACTTCCCATAAGGTCAATACAACGAGGTCCATGATCAATCTCAAAATGATCAAGGTCAACAAGGTGATCAACATCACCATCGCCCTCCTCTACATGACCAGAGTCAAGATCAGAACCCAAGAATTTATGAGATCCTTGGTAATGATGATGATCTGATAACTCAAAATGACATAGATGCTGCAAAATCTAATAAGGCTCTCATAAAGATGATGGAAATTCTCCTTGCAGAAGATAAAGTGAAATATTTTCTAGAATTGGCAAACCAAGGAGTTAAGCTACCCCCAGATTTCAAAGTGGAAACACTTGTGACTAAAGAAGAAGAGACTGAGACTACCAAATTGCAAAATATGATTCAAGATATGCAAAACCAAATTAGCCAAC
>MU228065.1:195169-220872 GCA_018584345.1 Thuja plicata | reverse complement strand
GTGACCGCGGCTCCTTCAAAACCAGTTTTCAATCTTACTTCTAGCATACCAGCGATCAAAAATACTGAAAAGGCTACAACAAACACTCAACCACCTTCCAGATTCTCTAGCAACAAACCTTGGGCCGCTCAACCCAAGCGTGAATTCACTTCATTGGGAGAAACACTTGATGTAGTTTACAAGACTTTGGTGCAAAACCAGGTTCTCACTCCTTTGGACAAGCGTCCATATGATCCGCAACCGCGACCCCATTAGTGGAACGACAACGCATACTATGACTATCACTAGAACAAGGGTCATAAGACTTCTACTTGTCTTCAGTTGCACCATAAGGTCCAATATCTGATTGATAATGGTGATATTGTTGTGGATAATCATAATAAGAATTTAGATCACCAGGCATTTAAAGATCCCTTTCCTCCTCACGAGAAAGGTGAGTCTTCCAACACTAAGAACAACAATGCCAAGGTTAACTACACGCATACCACTAATGACGATGTCATCAACATGATCAAACCTGTCAAAGTTGAGTATTGTGATGTGATTACTATCAAGGGGAGCGGGGATGATCCTAAGCTTAAGACCTTGTTTGTCTTGAGAGGCCTTGGGTCTCACTCATCTAAACTTGAATCGTCCCAATATTGCACAAACGTCATTACCAGATCTCATGCTAAGATCACTCTCAAGGGTCCTGACCCTCCTGCTACTACATCCGCACCGAAGAAAACCACAGATAAAGTGGTTGTTGGTCCTGCCAATAAGACCATGGAAATGGTCCCCACACCTCCTATTGCTAATTATAGCATTCTCGACCAGCTGCAAAGAACCAACGCTCAAATAACCATCTTTGAGCTGTTGAAGATCTTGTCTGCTCATAGGTAGATTCTAGATAAAGCCCTCATAGAGGCTAACATCCCCAAAGACATTAATCTTGATCAGTTTCAATCCATAGTGGGTCACTTGACTTCACCGCACTATCTGTCTTTCTCATAAGAAGATGACCATTCGGTCAGCCACCCGCATAATGCCCCTTTGCATATAGAGGTCATGATTGGCCAAAAGCGCATCCGCCGCATCCTTATTGATAATGGTGCTGGCCTCAACATCTACTCTACTCACTTGCTCAGTCAGCTAGGTTATGATGAAGATCGCATAGATTCCCGCAAGAAAATTACTATCAAAGCCTATGATGAAGAAGAAAGAAAGTGTAAAGGTTTAGTTGTGCTACCTATTCGGGTTGTACCTGTTGAAAGAGATGTCACTTGTCAAGTGCTAAAAATTAATATTGCTTATAACATCCTATTGGGAAGACCATGGATCCATGAAATGCAAGTGGTTCCCTCTACATATCATCAGTGCATCAAGTTTCCTTTCCAGGGCGCAGAAGTGACAGTTCCTGCTAATATGGGCTATTCTTGTAATACGCTCACACAATCAGCTGATAGTTTTGTTCCTACTAATAGAGAATCCATAAATTTCTATGATGCCAAGCTTAGAGACATGGAACAAACTTTGAAAATCAAAGACATAGGCATGAGGGGGTATCAAATAGAACCTGTGCTATCATTAGCAGCTCTACCTCTGTCTCCTCGTTCTTATGGGAGACCTTCTAAGAACAATAAATCTTCTACTACTCCTCCTAAAAATGTTTATGATGGTGCCTTTGTACGTGCTTCAACACCATTAGAAGATGAAGATGAGGAAAGAGCTATTAAAGCTTGGATTTACAAAGGAAAGTACATATCTAAACAGACTACCCCATCTCGTGAACTAGATCCCAATAGTCAAGGTCTTAAAATCATGAAACGCTTTGGATACAAAGGGAGTGGTCCAATAGGGATGAATGGAATGGGCTAGTTCAAACTATTAAAGATACGGGTTGAAGGATGAAAGATACAACTGGTTTAGGCTTCAAGAAGATCCCATTCCATCTAGGGATTAACAAATTCATATCGAAATCTAAACCTGGACCAGAACTAGAACCTGAGGGCACAGCTACAGTGGACACTGCAGAGGATAGCTCTGATGAGGATTAATTTCCTTATCCTATTCCTCCAGATCTGGCAACATTCTTTGCTGAGCCAGATAATGTCATAATACATGTTAGTACAACCAAGGCTGGCAGTGACTTTAATGGCACTATTCCATTCACTTCTCTGACATACGAACAATGGAAAGTGTCACAAGACCCTGGTTTCCAGGGTGAACGATACATACCATCACAGTTTCAAGAGCAGTTTGCGCGAGAATAGGCTGGTGTCACAAGAACTCTCAAACCTTCATGGTGCAAACATCCCAGTCAGAGTTCAGACACAGATTCCCATGAATATGAGTTTGACAATCTTTCAGAAGGATCCTTTGACACAAATTTTGATACTACACATACATCTAAAAACTTTCTCGACATAGGTAAAGGTTCTAGTGTAAGGTCTAATGAGTCTGATTCCATAGATGTTAACGTGTCTTCTACTACGGTCGCTAGGAGTCAAAGGGATTCAAATACACCTTTGGATGAGATTTCTCTAGGTCTCAGCTTACTAGTCTGCACTTTCGATGATTATACCATGAATGCACTTGAACCTGTCACTTCTCTCTCACTCCAACATCCTGAGCTAATAGACTAGAATTCCCCTGCCTCATCCAACAAAGTCCTGACATTCCAAAATGACTATGCTCTAGCCTGTTATCTCCATGTTTTTGAACCTGTAATGTCCTCCACTAGCGAAGATAATGTCAGCATGACCGAAATTGATATCAAGTATCTTAGTCATAAAATCAAAAGGAAAAAGAATAGGCGCTCTAATGTTGAAAACCACATTGTGGCAGTGTCAGATCCGAAAAAAGTAAAAAGAATAGACATATCTGAAGGTGAAAACCTCTTTGAGGTGCCTGAGGATGAGATACTTGATGCACTTCTGAGTCATTTCTAGGAATGATCATCTATGCTAATTGAGCTAACTCAGCCAGTAAATTTGGGTATAGAAGAACATCCACACATTATTCATGTGGCTAAATCATTGTCTGCAGAAGAACTCAAAGAATTCACAGATTTCTTCAAAGAGAAAAAGATAAAATTTGCATTTACATACTCTGAAATGCCCAGTGTATATCCTGATCTTATCATGCATCACCTGTCAGTAGCTCTTGGAGTAAAACCAGTCAAGCAAAAACTCAGAAAAATGCATCCACATGTGGCTCTACTTGTCAAGGAAAAATTAGAGAAACTCCTAAAAGTTGGATTCATCAGGGCAATTGAATATGCAGAATGGATCTCCAACATATTTCCAGTGTCGAAGCATGACAAATCTATCAGAGTCTGCATAGACTTCAGGGACTTAAACAAGGCATGTCCAAAAGATGACTTCCCACTACCCAACATTGATATGATTGTGGATATGACAGCAGGGTACGAAATGTACTCCCTAATGGACGGTTTCTCTAGCTACAACCAAATAAAAATTGCACCAGAGGACCAAGAAAAGATTGCTTTCACTTGTGCATGGGGCACTTTCTACTGGAATGTTATGCCTTTTGGTCTCAAAAATTCTGGAGCCACGTATCAAAGAGTAGTCACTACTATATTTCATGATATGATGCACAAAATAATGGAGGATTATGTTGATGACACCCTTGCTAAAAGCATGGATAGGAAGGCACATCTTACTGATCTAGGCCCTATACTGGATCATATGGAAAAGTTTAGACTACATCTCAATCCTAAGAAATGTGCATTTGGAGTAACTTCCAGAAAATTGCTTGGTTATATCATTTCTGCAAAAGGTATCGAGGCAGATCCTAAAAAGGTGCAAGCTATCATGGAAATGCCTCCACCTCGCAATATCAATCAAATGAGAGGTCTTCAAGGTTGGCTTCAGTCTATCTAGTGCTTCATCTCACAAATATCTGACAAGTCACAACCATTTACTAAGACTTTACATAAAGGAGTGACTTACCAATGGAACAAGGAATATGAACAAGGTCTTCAACAAATCAAACAATATCTAGCTAATACACCTATATTAATGCCTCCTATTCATGGGAATCCATTAATCTTATACATCTCAGCTACAGAAACATCTCTGGGTGCTCTATTGGCCCAAGAAGATCAAAACAATAAGGAAAGAACAATCTATTACATCAGCAGAACATTGGTCTTCTATGAAATGAATTATTCTGTCATTGAGAAATCTTGCTTGGCGATGGTGTTTGCTTCCCAAAAGTTACAACATTACATGCTTGCTCACACTACAAGGCTCATTGCAAAAATTGATCCATTAAAATACTTACTCAGCAAAGCTGCCCTCATGGGTAGATTAGCTAAGTGGATCATGATACTCAGTGATTTTGACATTGAGTATGTGGAAAGAAAATCTATCAAAGGGCAAGCAATTGCAGATCAGTTGGCTAAGGCACCTATTGCAGACTATCAACCATTAAGGATCGAGTTCCCAGATGAGTCCATCATGCTTCTCACACATCAGGCATGGACCATGTTCTTTGATGGATCATTCACCCAGCAGGGGTCAGGTGCTGGAATCTTGTTCATTACACCTCAGCGGTATTCACTACCAAAGGCTTACAAAATGTTGTTTCCTCACACAAATAAAACTGCTGAGTATGAAGCCTTGATTAATGGATTAAAGATCACTATTGAATGACATGTTGATGAGCTAAAAGTCTTTGGAGATTCACAGTTGGTTATCAATCAGGTGAATGATATCTACCAAACAAAAGATGAAACACTGGTGCCTTATAAAAATATGGTTGATGATCTCAAGAAATACTTTGCACACATTACTTTCCAACAAATTCCAAGGGCAGATAATAAAGCAACCGATGCCATGGCTACTCTGGCTTCCATGTTACAAATGCCAGAAAATGACTTCTGACATGAATTCCTAGTGGAGACGTTATGCTACCCTGCTTATAATTCCCTTGAATCCTGGATGATCTGTTCAGTCATTGGACATGACTCATCCCGCAACTGCCATATTTACTCCTACCTTCATGACCAGATCATTCCAGACACTTACACCCAAAATGAGAAACATCACTTAATCTGCAGTGCTTTACGGTTTGTCATCATAGCTAACGACTTATATAGGCGAGGTCTAGACGGTACCCTCCTTAGGTGTTTAGAACCTGATGAGTCCAAGTGTGCGTTAGTAGAGGTGCATGAAGGTGTCTATGGGTCTCACTCAAACGACTTGACATTGGCTCACAAACTTATTAGAGCCGGTTACTATTGGCCAAATATGGAGAAAGAAGCTACACAATTTGCTAAATCTTGTAAACAGTGCCAGCTTAATGGAAATCTGATTCACGCTCCTGCCGTGGAGCTCATTCCTTTCGTCAGCTTTTAGCCATTTCAATAGTGGGCCTTTGAATTGGTGGGTTAGATACATCCGTCTTCTTCAAGGGGACATAAATTCATCATTAGTGCTACAGACTATTTTACCAAGTGGGTTGAGGCAGTGCCCCTCATTGTAGCTGATGAAAAGTTTGTGGCCATGTTTATACTGAACTACATCATCTGCAGATATGGTGTACCCTCATCAATAATCACTGACAACGGGGGAAAATTCAAGAACAAGGATCTAAAAGAATTATGCACTAAGTTCAAAATTATTCAACACTGGTCTTCTATTTATTATCCCCAGGGTAATGGACATGTGGAAGCATCAAATAAGACTATTATGAAGATCTTACACCGCACAGTACACAAATTTGGATGAGTCTGGCATCTCTAGATTAATCTGGCTTTATGGGCTTACCGCACCAGTATACAAACACCAACAGGGGTCATGCCCTTTGCTCTAGTTTATGGTGCAGATGCAGTGCTTCCTATTAAGGTTGAGATTCCTACCTTGCGAGTCTCTTTGAAGGGCCTCATTACTGATGATGGTATCAGAATATCTCAGCTTCAAGAGCTTGAACTACTAGATGAACGTCGAAAAGTGGAGTTCAATCATCTTCGAGCATATTAGAAGAGAATATCAAAAAGCTACAACAAGAGGGTCAGACCAAGGTAATTCCAAATGAGTGATTTGTCCCAAGGGAGAACCCCAAGAATCAACAGTAGTGGGTCCAGAAAGGAAAATTTGAACTAAACTGGCTTGGTCTGTATGTTATCACTACAGTATTTGGGTGTGGCACTTACCAGCTCTCTACCACAGACGGGGAACAACTCAAAGAGCCTATCAATGCTCTTCATCTGAAGAAGTTCTACAGTTGAGATGTCTTCTGAATGCTCATGTACATACTCTATTATGAGAAAATCCTAAAAATTGCAAAATGTCCTGAAAAAATGACCATCTTAGTGAAAACCTGGAAAACAGGCGCTTTGATGTACCTATTATCCTGGTGAAAACCTAGTAAACAGGCGCCTTGATAATATCAAAAAAATTGAAAAGCATAAAAAATACAAAAAAAATCAAAAAATGAAAAATACAAAAAAAATGAGAAAAAGAGAAAAATGTGCCATTAATGAAAACCTGGTAAACAGGCGTCATGGTAGCAAAAATAGAATTTCTACCAAGATGGTGAAAACCTGGGAAACAAGCACCTCTTGTTCCACAATGCTCTATCTATCGCAACATCCCTTGGCTATCTTGCAGTTTGCTCTCTTGCTTTCCTGCTTTAGTTTGCTTTTCCTGCTTTAGTTTGCTTGCTCATGCATTTGCTCTCAGTTATTTTCAAGATCTTTGCTCGAATTCACATGGATTGAAACTGGTCACACTTGGGGGCATCTTCTTGGTCTAGGGGGCATTGTCCTATCTTTTGGAGTCTCTCCTCTTCGCATCAGTCACCAGTGGTTCTCACTGAGTCTGCCTACTGATGCCTAGATCTCACGCTGATCTTTATACTTGAGAATATTTCTCGCGTCAATCACCAGTGATTCTCACTACATCTACCTACTATCACTGTACTACTGAGATTTCTTGCATCAACTCACTATCTGCATATTTGACATCAATCCGTTACAGTTGGAGTTATACCCAAACACTCTATCTATCGATATTCAGTCTTCGCATGCTTTTAGTCTGTACATAGCTTTCAGTCACATTCATGACACTTTGGGTCTTTTCAAGATCCCACCTGACTTGATACGACCCCTGCATCATAGCTTGGGGGCATTCCACTCAGATTCATCCTCTCTATCTGAGTCAAGTTAGTCATCAATGTTCATTACTTGGGGACATGGCTCCCCACTTTGATTGCATCTTCAGTTTACACTCGAGTCAGTAATCTTGTCAGTTCTAAAGGACAACTATCTACTGGCACAAAACTGGTGTTTCTCAACACCCCAATCAAACAATGTTTTTCAACACTATCTTTGGACACATTGGACATCGCAACGTAAACATCTCTCGATAACAATCAAACACATTGCACTCACAAGCACAACGATGTTTTTCGACACCCCTAAAACACATGCACATTCGCAAACTTTGAAACATGCTGAGCTATGATTGAATCTTTCTTTGTATGATGTCTATTCTCATGAATTTCATTGATATTTTCATTGTCTACTGCTTATGGGTGTGGTTTTGATGATCCGACAACATCAAATAAACAGGGTGTATGTGATAAGAGCTTCTGCATTAAGGTAGGAAAGCCTCACATCCCTCAATCTTGTTTATTTGTACGCTAAGGGGAGGTTGGAACTATCTCTTTGACTGTTATTGCTCTGTTTGTTTACTTGTGTACTCATACTATATCAAACTGGAAACAAAGTCCAGGTCATCTTGGCTTTTGTGCGCTGGCGCTTACGTTCGTTTCCTACATTTTATCTGATGAAAGTCATATTCATATTCTTATGGTTGCATTGGCACCAGTAAGGATTGTATCGACTCTGATGTTCCAAAACTCGATGATGATAATTATGCGATGAGTCCAACAACCAAGTCCTAGGATTGCATTTAGCTTAGGCTTGCATTCACATTTTAAGCTTGCATATCGACGGTTTTAGTGCTCTCTTCATTGTCTTCTCATTCTTTGAAGGTTCTCATCTTTTGTCCTGGATTCCTCTTGACTGCACAAGTGTCTAGTCCTCGCTCTTGATCTTCATTCACATTCTTTTGGTTAGTACATGTCGTATATTGCGATATCTATTTTCGTCATCAAAATCAAAATCTGACACTCCTAAGTAGCTCAAAATCGCATTTTAAAATTTTGGACCGACGTGCTCTGACTCTTGTGCAGTCAACTTTCTGACGTCGCTTTCTTGTCAGAATCATCTCTCGTCATCATTTTCTCAGCTTCTGCAATCTTTTCATCAAAGTCAACTCTAGTCAATTTTGGTCAAACTTGGTCAACTATGGTCAAACCTAGTCAATAGGACCTCCCGATCGCTCTAAATCGATTATGCCTTCTCTTGATCTATCTCTGAATTCCTTTGGATCTTCGATCTTACTTCTATCTATAATCTTTTGTTGTTGTGTCATCTTTCAATTTCGGGCAGGATGATTGCATCATTGAATCTTTTCGCATCATTCTTGAATTAGTCTAATCTGAGTCAAAAACCCCATTGCTAGGGGCATCTCATCACTTGGGGCATATTCAGTGTTTCGTACCTTATGGTCAAAATTAGATATTCCATGATCTTGAATCTCTAGGGGCATCCTGATGCCTTGCATCTTGTCATCTATCTTTCTAGGTATCTGAGCAATCTAACTCGGATCCTCAAGGATCAAGCTTTGTTCTGGAGATGATTCTTAAAATCTCATTGGGTATTGGGGCAATCTAATTGTAATTCCTGAAAGTCATGCTTCATTCTGAAGACAGCTCTCAAAAGCTCTTTTTGACCATTATCTAGGCAACCTAACCCAAATCTTGGAGGGCTAACCTTCATATTGGGGCAATCTAACCTTGATTCTGGAGATAGTCCTAAATCTTCATTAGCTATCAACGAACATTGGGGCAATTTAACCCTGATTTCAATTTTCTCTCAATTGGTATTTGGACCGTTGTCTTTGCAATCTAACTTAGACTTCGGAGAATCATGCTTCATTCTAAAGATGGTTTTGCTTCTCGATCTAATCGGTGTCTTGGCAACCTAACCTAGACTCCCGAAATCTTCATCTGTCACATCAGACTATTCTTTGAATCAATGCGCTACTCGCACATCAATTCAAAGAGGGGCAAAATGTAATACCCCAAAATTGGCACCTTACAATTCTAATAAATTTTGGTGCATTTATTCAAATTCTCATCATCGAAGTCCTGTTGTACTAGGCAAATTCTCCTTCGTAATTGTCCTTAATTGACTTAGTCTCAAATGCAGAAAACCTAAATTTGCATAAATCTTACACCATATTTAATTCCTAAATTTTCAAGCTTTATTAGCTAAAAATCCCTATAATTAATTAATTTAATTCTAAAGACTTAAGTGCTTTTAAATTAAATTAATCCCCCCCCCTTTAGCTAATACACATCAAGGGAATTAAATATTATTTGGTTATTTGAATGGATTATCCTCACTTGAATTTAATAATTCAAACAATGTGAAAAGCCACCCATGTGGCAATAATTCATTTATTTAATTAAATAATTACTTCATATTTGTCTCACCTTCCTCCATGAAGATGAAGAGTCAGTTGTTTCTTCCCAAGAAACTCTTCATCCGCTCTTCAGGCTTTTCTATATTATGGACCTTCTTTCCTTCATTTGAGAGGACAATTTTAGAGTACCAAAACTATAGTGAATTATTGTCTCAATTCTCTCATATTTCCAAGCTTTTGTTGCATATTTAGTGTAATTTAATTTATCTTAATGACATTTTTCATCTCAATTTAGTTTTTTTACTTATCAAGTAGCTTAATTTTGTTATCTCTTTCAAGTTTCTTAGCTTAAAATCTGCATCTTCATTCCTAGATTACAATTGCATCTCTCATATAGAATAATTTCATTTTAGTTTTCAAAGCTTTCAAATCTTCCATTTTAGCAATGGTCTATGGTTGTTGGCTCTCGTTCTGAGAGTAATTAAACACCCCAACTAAATAGGAGGCAACAGGTCGATTTGATCGATATTGTGGAATGAACAATTCATGTTCATCTTCGCGATTCAATGATTGAGCAATGACTATGTTGTGTTGTGGCTGATTTAGAGGTCAACATTCAGACACATAAAATATCCTCTTGATTTTTATCTTTTACATAATATATATCCACATATTACAAAGAATATATTAAAATATCTAAAATATATCAAAGAATATATTTAAGATATCTAAAATATACCCCCTAAGATGTAACCCAACCTAAAACCATAACATATGGTAATAACCCTAACTCAATGATATAAAACCAACACCATAGTCTTAACAACCCTAAACCAAGCATAGCCGACACAAAAGTCAAGGTAACTCATTATGCCTAAATTTGACATGACTAATACAATGCAAAACTCCAGTGGCTGAGCTGTCTAAGTGTTGTCGTAACACTGCAGATATCAAGGTATTAACTCCTGTGTATGTTGATGGACCTCAAATTCCATCAAACTTGGCATAGGCATTTTAGCCATTTCATTTTTGCATTTTTCTATTTTGGGAAGAAAGGAGAATAAGGTTTTGATCTTCTTGCTGCCATGTTTGTGGTTATGGTATTTACTCCATGCATCCATTACTGGGCTCTGTAAACTTTTTCACTGCTGGAGTCAGTTGTTATGCCATAATACATGGCATCCAATCCGAAACTCTCTGTGATCTTTGGGCCACAACCTGTCATTTCCATGCCATAACATATAGTATTTTGCATCTTTGCATTTCCTGGACTGAACTCAAGCTCCACCTTTGTGATACTCGAACACCATATAGAACGTGAGCTCTCCATGAAGATCTGTGCTTTAGAACCTGTGTTTTTCATGCCACGTGTCATTCCATCTATGGATGTTTTATTTGAATGGCGCTGGGGTCTAACTTCATTTCTTTAAATTGAAGTCTCAAGAGGTTTGAAATCTCGGGCTCTTGATGGAGTGGGATTCTAGATTGCCGATTTCAACTTGAGTTCTTAGCCTAAAAAGCATGGGTTTTCTGCATGTTACTTCTGATATCTTTTACTTTGAATGTTAAGCCATGACACATGGAGTCTTTCACGTACCTGTTGAACTCGGCCTCTGCTAGGACTGCACCTTACTTGACTCTACCACATCTTAGTTCGTAACTTTCAGATAAGTTACCCTTTACTTCTTAGTTTTGCATTTACTCTCTATATCCTTTTGAAAATATCATTACATAGTCTAGCTTTCTTGGAAGTCTCTAGTTACAACTTTTAACTCCACCATACTTATTACAGTGATAATTTGGGATTTCTCTTAGCTTCTTAACTATGCTATTTCGGTTAAACATGTTGTTATGACTGATTCTGTATCTGGGTGTTCACTTTTTAGTATTTTACTCTCTGTTGACTCCATCTTTGCATGATGGCTTATTTTGCTGATCTGGAAATGAAAACGTGAATATCGATATCTGTGTTTTTCAATAATGAATATATGCAAACTGTCTGTAGTTATAAAAGAGATGAATTTGAGCTAGTTGTCTCCACTAGATGTCCACTCCTCTTTCACCAATCTCTGTGAGATCACCACCACGTTAAAACTGAAGATCTTGTTCTAATACACTGTCATAAATTGCTCTTTCATACAGAGATCCAAATAAAATGTTGTCACGAACTGTTGCATTTTAAAGATCCATGAAACTTGTGGCACATTAGTGTTAACAACCCCAGAAGCAACAACTATAACAAATACTGGAATACTATTCAGAATGAAACTGTTGCACGATCCCAGTAATTGTGCCTTCCACAACCAGCCGAGCTCAAAATTCCTAATATGCTGGACTTGATCATGAATAACAGTACCAAAAATAATATTATTCCTTGATGAATGTGTAACCATTGTTATGTGAACATGCTAAAAATACTGTTATTTGTTTTACAATGCTTGCACAAGCACTGTTATTTGATGAGCATGTATAAAATACATCTTCCTGATTTCTATTCTTGACAGACACTATTTTAAACAACATTATTGATGCCTTCTGCAAGTATGGATGTCATTTGATATTTCAATAATACACTGTTTTGCTGACTTCTGGTGCATGTATGCAAGTCTTTTATAAAACAGGATATCAGTGTTTGAACATACATATTTTCTACAATTTGATTGCAAAAAATGGGTGCTACTATGTTCTTTTCCTCTCATCCAAAGATAATAATAATAAGAACAGTATTTAAGATGAACTCTTATTCGATGATAACAAGGTTTACAATTCCATATATGCCTTTTCCATTTTGATAATGCAATTTAATTCTTATGTATATGCACTCTTCTTTGTAACAACATTAGTGTTATCTGTTCGACTGTCCTATCTTTGCGCACTATTTCATTTGATGCTTTTCATATGCATAGTTCATACCGACACTACATTATGAATTGCACCTTCTTTTCTTTCTGAACTTATGGGCATTTAGCACTCCTGCATCCTAAATCCAGTGAGGTTTGAGCACGGGCTCGTGACAGCCAATGTATTTCCCTTTTCTCCTCTGCAACTTGTGAACTCCTGTATTGTATTTCTTTCTCTTGCACACACCACTTACAACATATGTTAGATTAGTAGTTTCAATCAGTTAATCAATATTTGTATGTAAATGTCATGTGAAATGACATTTATGTATAAATGTTGGTTTGCTGGTTGGGTTTACTAACCTAATGTGTGGATGATCTAAAAAAGGTTTCTCAGGTACAAGACCCAAGTCCCTTTGATTCAGATTTCTTGGTTCCTAAATTTCAACTCTTGAATAATGTAGGGATAACAACTATATGAAGTAAAATGTTTCATAAGTCTATGTCCCTCGATACTTTATCTAGTTATTGTAGATGTATATCTTGCTATTGCATTGATGTTACCTGATTGATATGCAGTTTTGAAAGTTCAATTACAACATGCTATTTTTAGGGATTTATGCATTGTTTAGATCCAACTTGGATCTAACTACTCTCTTTCTCTCTAATTGCAGGACAAAACCAGAAGAAAACTTTAGGATGAAAACAAGGCAGAAGTCATGAAGATCTAGATGACCGATTATCAGAATGAAAAATACCTCTCCAAGACAATGCTTAGATCCCTAAATCCTCTAATGCTCTTTATTACTTTCAGCATTGTACATCTTCTATATGTCTACAGCTGAAAGGTGTAACCTATGAAGGAATACTTGTTTATTACATTCATTTTTAATGTTCAATGTAAAGATCAATTTATGAAATTGAAAGGTTTAAATCAAATCAATACTTAGAGAGCAACATCAGTGTTAATATGAATACAATAATAAGGTATCTTGTCTTCAATATCTGAATAATAGTGTTAAATAGATGTACCTTTATGAAAGCCTTCTGTTGTTTATAGTTGCGATGTTGTATGTGTACTTTCTCTTCTGAATTTTAGCAAATTCTACACTTAGGACAACTACTTATCAAATCCATAATTCAATATAAAACAACTATCAATTTATCAATTTAGTGTGTAACTAAAATGATAACATTTTCTGGCGACCTCCCAGGGGTGTTTGCCTACTGAACAAAATCAGACCAGTTGCCTTGTGCTTATCCATTGGGCATAGAGTCTTTAACCTCAGGAACAACTAAACTTCTCAAACTAAAAACCAACTGAAAACTAAAAACTGAACTGAAGCTCATTCCATGGATGTTACTGTTGTACTCTAATGTCATTGCATGGATGAAATGCTTATGATATGGGGTAGGGGAATAGATTCCATGCCTTTTATGATAGGTATCTCTTCATGTCTTGATGGTGAAGTACAATAGTGATGTCCCTGGTTTCTTCTTCACGCAACTGAAACTAAAAATAAAACTGAAGCATGTGCTTGAACAACACTTTAGAGAAAGAAAACTAAAACTGAAAACTTCTAGTCTACCCTAAGATAATCAATCATCTGATGACCCTCAGATACATCCATTAACTGGCTGATTGAAGTAGCTTCTTTTTCTCACCAACAACAGACAAGATGCATGCATATGAGCAACTAAAAAGATATGCAATATAACTTGAAATATCTGAAACTCTTGAAGCATATCTTGAAAAGTGAAAGACCAGATCACATACCTCCTGGATTTGATCAATATCAATGTAGATTCGAGGTATATAAACATGCTGGAGTTGCTCATCAATGATTGGAATCTCAGGAATAGGCTCCATTCTAGAAAGATGTCTGATTGGGCAACCTCTTTTAATGATAAACTCTGACTTTATGTTGTCAGGCTTAACTCTGTTGAGTATCTTTGGAACCACTATAACAATTTCATGATCAACTGTATCTGATTTATGAGGAAAAATAGGCTGAGGTAATATACCAATGTTTTGATGATCAGAAGTTGAAATCTCCTCCTCAACGTCCACTGAATTGACCTCTGTATGAGACCCATGAGATTCCTCCTGAATGCTGCCCTCCTTGGTCAAAATCCTATCCAATTCACCTCTAGGCTCTTTATGACCACAACTTATCAATTCTGTTAGCTTTTTGATATTAGAAGATGAAGGAAATTCATGAGATTCAGTACATACCATATGTGCAACAACTTGTTGTACCTTGTCCTCTTAATGATGAAATGGATGACAGTCATCTAATTCTATTATGAACACTTCAAGACCATTCCAAAAATCAACTTCATCATCATAACTTTTAATATTGTATGGAAGAGGATTGATATCTACCTTGTTGTTGTTGTCATGCATGCCCAAATCATCCAGACTTTGAACTTCTGATTGTTGTCCTGGGACTGGTGTTTCTATCCTCCGATCTACAAAATCATCTTCATGATCTTGCATGAGGATGGTATTCAATTCTTCAGCCACTTGGCCAGAACTTGATAATGGTGTTTGGTCTAATATGCTGTCCTCTTCAACAAACTTAGGTAGCTCATCAAACTACCATCTTTTCACTGTTATGATTAGTGAGGGTATGAGGCTTAGATACAACTGCTTTCTCAGCCTTTCATTGATACTTTTGGGCTTCTTCACAGTGAACTTTACCGTCATCTCTATACTTAGTTGTTGTATCAATCGGGAGCCTTATTCTCTCCTTGTGTTCACGTAGCTCTTTATCATGAAATTCCTCATGACCTGTTAATCTCCTTTGGGAATTTTCCTCACTTTTTACACCTACAGAAAACATGACCTTTATCAATCCTTTATGTTCTTCTAACTCTTTCTCATGAACTTTCTTCCGTGCTTCCAGCTTCTTCTCTTCTTCTGCAAGAGCTTGATCAAATTGTCTTTGTTTGGCATTTAACTACATCTTTGCTTGAGTTTGCATATGCTATTATATTGTTGTTGTGTCCTCAGAATATTTCAAACTCCGTATCAACATGCTCATTTGAAATATTCGATAGACTGAATCTTCTATTTGCATATCAAATCCTTGTTGCTCTTTATTTTCTTGAATCTGGGCAGCCCAACCACCCAAAATGAGCTGTAACTCTTGATATCCGAACTCATCCTCGTGTAAGGGCAGAGATGGATCTCCCTTCAAGCCTACACCAAGGTCATCAAGCCTTTGACTGAGAGCCATAACCTGATCTCTAATTCCAATAAGATCTATTTCATACAAGACTTGCACAGGAATGAGAGGCTCACAAATAGGTGAAACATGTTGATAATTAGCACTTTCAAAATCATTCTGAACAAAATTGGTAGCACCCTCAAAATGATATGGCTGATTAGAAACTTCATGGTTATTCCTTTCATAATATGGTGGTGGGTATTCTTGATGCCCACAATAATATGACATATCTATTCATGTAATAAGCTGGAAATATGAATATAAAAATGATTTGAAAAAAATACCAGCACTTGATCTTTGAAACCAGTGGATCTTTTCTGCAGAGTTGCCAGGTGTGTGTTTGAATCCTGCCTCCAAAGGATGAAATACTGCTGCTCACACCATAACAGTAATAATAATGAAGCTTCACCAAATTGTGAAATAGTTGGGTCCCACCGGGCGTGCCAAAAACTGTTGTCAATCAGGATTGCGCCTATAGCTGGATGCAGAATCTAGCCATCCTGTTGAAACATGGAAACATTATCCTAGGTGGATTGGAGAATGAATCTCCAGAGTCTAGGTCGGTTCCTATTATATTTGGAATATAACCTAATAACGAATCTTTATGGTTTTGGGGAAAAGGAGAAAGAGAAATTGGAAAATGAAAAAGACTAATTAGGAAAGGTGATACACCAAAGATGAATGTAGATTTATCAGAATTTTCAAGACTGTGCTTATAAAACACACACTACTGAGTTCTGTTATTGCTTTCACTTCTCAATACCTAGGATAGTTCAAAATTCCTTGTAAGGGTTTGGTACCACTAATAGCAGGAATTCAACCAAAAAATAGATAACTCTATGCAAAAGGTCAATTCTTTAAACCTAGAATAGGAATTTGTATCAATTCACTAATATATGTTTAAAATGGATATACACTTAATTGCAGAAAAACTTGAAAAGGATAAATGCAACAAAACTCAGAAAATATATGTGAATGAACAGCCAGCTTTATTATCTCCAAAATCTGCAAGAATGGATACAAAATGCATAAAAAGCGGGTATAGGAACAAACTGCTCACTAAATGCCTCTTCTCACCCAAATTCAAACCCCTTACAATGAATAAGAAGTTCGAATATATAGCCTCCAAGGCCTATTTCGAAAAATGAACATCCCCCCTAAAAGTCCTCCTCAATCAGCTAGATCACCCCTGAAATTTATGACCAAATTGATGCCCACAAATATAGCTCCAACAAAAGCTCTCCATGATTTCAGAATCCCTAATTTTAAGGCATAGATAATGCCAAAAATTAAGCCCTAAAGGCTAATTTCAAAAATGAAACTAGCCCCTAAACTCTAAGTCTCCTAATGTTGATATCCTCTTGATTTTTATCTTTTACATAATATATATCCACATATTACAAAGAATCTATTAAAATATCTAAAATATATCAAAGAATATATTTAAGATATCTAAAATATACCCCCTAAGATGTAACCCAACCTAAAACCATAACATATGGTAATAACCCTAACTCAATGATATAAACCCAACAATATATCAAAGAATATATTTAAGATATCTAAAATATACCCCCTAAGATGTAACCCAACCTAAAACCATAACATATGGTAATAACCCTAACTCAATGATATAAACCCAACACCTTAGTTTTAAAAACCCTAAACCAAGCATAGCCGATCCAAAAGTCAAGCTAACTCATTATGCCTAAAGTTGACATGTTATGCCTAAAGTTGACATGACTAATACAATGCAAAACTCCAGTGGCTGAGCTGTCTAAGTGTTGTTGTAGCACTGTAGATATCAAGGTATTAACTCTTGTGTACATTAATGGACCTCAAATTCCATCAAACTTGGCATAGGCATTTTAGCCATTTCATTTTCGCATTTTTCTATTTTGGGAAGAAAGGAGAATAGGGTTTTGATCTTCTTGCTGCCATGTTTGTGGTTCTGGTATTTAGTCCATGCATCCATTATTGGGCTTTGTAAACTTTTTCACTGCTGGAGTCAGCTATTATGCCATAATACATGGCGTCTAATCTGGAAATCTCTATGATCTTTGGGCTGCAACCTGTCATTTCCATGCCATAACATATGGTATTTTGCATCTTTGTGTTTCCTGGATTGAACTCGAGCTCTACCTTTGTGATACTCAAACTGCATATAGAACGTGGGCTCTCCATGAAGATCTGTGCTTTAGAACCCATGTTTTTCATGCCACATGTCCTTCCATCTATGGATTTTTTCTTTGAATGGCGCTGGGGTCTAACTTCATTGCTTTAAATTGAAGTCTCAAGAGGTTTGAGAGCTCGGGCTCTTGATGGAGTGGGATTCTAGACCGCGGCTTTCAACTTGAGTTCTTAGCCTAAAAAGTGCAGGTTTTTTGCATGTTACTTCTGATATCTTTTACTTTGAATGTTAAGCCATGACACATGGAGTCTTTCACGTACCTGTTGAACTTGGCCTCTGCTGGGACTGCACCTTACTTGACTCCACCACATCTTAGTTCATAAATTTCAGATAAGTTACCCTTTACTTCTTAGTTTTGCATTTACTCTCTATATCCTCTTGAAAATATCATTACATAGTCTAGCTTTCTTGGAAGTCTCTATTTACACCTTTTAACTCCACCATACTTATTACAGTGATAATTTGGGATTTCTCTTAGCTTCTTAACTGTGCTATTTCAGTTAAACATGCTGTTATGACCGATTCTGTATCTAGGTGTTCACTTTTTAGTATTTTACTCACTTTTGACTCCATCTTTGCATGAAGGCTTATTTTGCTGATCTGGAAATGAAAACGTGAATATTGATATCTATATTTTTTCAATAATGAATATATGCAAATTGTCTTTAGTTATAAAAGAGCTGAATTTGAGCTAGTCGTCTCCACTAGATGTCCACTCTTCTTTCACCAATCTCTATGAGATCACCACCAGGTTAAAACTAAAGATCTTGTTCCAATACGCTGTCATAAATTTCTCTTTCATACAGAGATCCAAATAAAATGTTGTCACAAACTGTTGCATTTTAAAGATCCATGAAACTTGTGGCACATTAGTATTAACAACCCCAAAAGCAACAACTATAACAAATACTAGAATACTATTCAAAATGAAACTGTTGCACGATCCCAGTAATTGTGCCTTCCGCAACCAGCTGAGCTCAACATTCCTAATATGTTGGACTTGATCATGAATAACAGTACCAAAAATAACATTATTCCTTGATGAATGTGTAACCAATGTTATGTGAACATGCTAAAAATACTGCTATTTGTTTTACAATGCTTGCACAAGCACTGTTATTTGATGAGCATGTATAAAAGACATCTTCCTGATTTCTATTCTTGACAAACACTGTTTTAAACAACATTATTGATGCCTTCTGCAAGTATGGATGTCATTTGATCTTTCAATAATACACTGTTTTGCTGACTTCTGGTGCATGTATGCAAGTCTTTTATAAAATAGGATATCAGTGTTTGAACATACATATTTTCTACAATTTGATTGCGAAAAATGGGTGCTACTATGTTCTTTTCCTCTCATCCAATGATAATAATAATCAAAACAATATTTAAGATCAACTCTTATTTGATGATAACAGGGTTTACAATTCCATATATGCCTTTTCCATTTTGATAATGCAATTTAATTCTTATGTATATGCACTCTTCTTTGTAACAACATTAGTGTTATATGTTCAATTGTCCTATCTTTGTGCACTGTTTCATTTGATGCTTTTCATATGCATAGTTCATACCAACATTACATTATGAATTGTACCTTATTTTCTTTCTGAACTTATAGACATTTAGCACCCCTGCATCCTAAATCTAGTGAGGTTAGAGCACGGGCTCGTGACACCCAATGTATTTCCCTTTTCTCCTCTGCAACTTGTGAACTCCTATATTGTGTTTCTTTCTCTTGCACACACCACTTAAAACATATGTTAGATTAGTAGTTTCAATCAGTTAATCAATATTTGCATGTAAATGTCATGTGAAATGGCATTCATGTATAAATGTTGGTTTGTTGGTTGGGTTTACTAACCTAATGTGTGGATGATCTAAAAAAGGATTCTCAGATACAAGACCCAAGTCCCTTTGATTCAGATTTCTTGGTTCCTAAATGGAAAATCTTGAATAATGCAGGGATAAAAACTATATGAAGTAAAAGGTTTCATAAGTCTATGTCCTTTTGATACTTTATCTAGTTATTGTATATGTATATCTTGCTATTGCATTGATGTTACCTGATTGATATGCAAAACTGAAAGTTTAATTGCAGCATGTTGTTTTTAGGGATTTATGCATTGTTTAGATCCAACTTGGATCTAACTACTCTCTTTCCCTCTGATTGCAAGACAAAACCAGAAGAAAACTTTAGGATGAAAACAAGGTAGAAGTCATGAAGATCCAGATGACCGGTTATCAAAATGAAAAATACCTCTCCAAGGCAATGCTTATATCCGTAAATCCTCTAATGCTCTTTATTACTTTCAGCATTGTACATCTTCTATATGTTTACAACTGAAAGGTGTAACCTACGAAGGAATACTTGTTTATTACATTCATTTTGAATGTTCAATGTAACGTTCAATTTATGAAATTGAAAGGTTTAAATCAAATCAATACTTAGAGAGCAACATCAGTGTTAATATGAATGCAATAATAAGGTATCTTGTCTTCAATATCTGAATAATAGTGTTAAATAGATGTACCTTTATGAAATCCTTCTGCTATTTATAGTTGCTATGTTGCATGTGTACTTTCTCTTCTGAATTTAAGCAAATTCTGCACTTAGGACAACAACTTATCAAATCCATAATTCAATGTAAAACAACTATCAATTTATCAATTTAGTGTGTAACTAAAATGATAACATGATGAGCTGATCAGTTTGAGATTTATGATTGACTGAGCCAACATGATTAATGATTTCTATGTATTTGGTTAAGGTTAATGTTAAAATTTAATTAGTGATCTGGTTGATGTTCTATATGTTACACTGTATGTTTTTTAGGCCAACCAGTTGAGATATTGTTTTGCAATCAAGTATATTAGATTAAGTTTTTGAGTTGATTTGGATGAGCGAAGTACAAAATGGATATGTTGACATGCTGAATGTGTGAAGAACTTGAATAAAAAGGATAGGTTGATTATTTTTGTATTGTACCTGCATGGAAATGTAAAAACATAGTTGATATTATTTCTTAGTTCACTATTTTGGCTTGTAGTATAAATCCATTTGTAAAGCAATAAGCTTTTGTAAGGGTTGTATCCCTCTTTTGTAATTGAGTAGTGAGCTCTAGGATGTAATCCTGAATGCATGTGCATTCCCCTTATGCACTCAAACCTTTAACAGGGTTATTATTTTTGCAGAAGTAATTTCTTGCGGGTTCCATCCCATCGTGGTTTTTCTCTTAACTGTGTTTCCACACAAAAATCATGATGTCATAATGTTGTGGATATTTTTTCTGTGCTTATGTTGTTTACTTTCAGTTATATTTGGCTTATGGTTGTACTATTAGTTTAATAAGATTAAAAGGTTTAGAACACTAATTCACCCCCCTCTCAGTGTTCCTCAATTCTAACAGATCTAATAATTTTTAATTAATTCCCTCAAATGGGACCTCTCAAGGCTTAAATCATCATATTTTCTTAAACATGCGTGATTTCAGAAAAAATCAAGATGTTCAAAAAAGTGTAACCCAATGTTGTGGAGTCACAACACAACAAGTGTAAAGACATGTAAAAAAATGTTGGAACGGTAGTCGTAGTCCACGACTTGTTTTTTCGTACAAGAAATATTCAATATTCGTGTAGCATAATATAGTTTTGGACAATTATGATTAGCAAAATAAGTTTGGTAAAGGTAAGATGTAGTGATTAAAAAGATATAAAGATAAGAAGACGTACCTTCACTGAACAACTAGAGAGAATTTCTTTGTAGAACTTGTTAGGTTGAGACGAGCTTGTTCCTTTAGATGGGCAAAAAAATAAAAATAAAATTGTGAGATAAGAATGTAATTAAATATGTAATCTAATTAAAGTTGGTTATGATTTTGTGGTAGACATCATCACCATTTGTTAGTAAAGACAAAAATCTTAATGAAACAAATTGCCATTCGATTACCTAAGAGTAAGAACTCAAACAAAAAAGGTATGTATAATTTTATCAATCTATATCGTAGAGATAATTTTAAATGTCTAGTAGGAGTGAACATAATCTAGGTTTGACGAGAGAACTGTACAATGTATAATGATTACAAGTATAAATTACAAAACTTGTTGTATGATTGTACAAAGTTGTTGAAGCATATGTTTGAAGTAATTTGGAACATATATTTTGTCTCTAATTTAAATCATCCCTACTTTAGAAATGACTTAAAAAAGTATATGTATATTCCATGTAAGAAATGGCTAAAGCGAGAACTTAAATATGAAAGTGTGTAAAGTATATAACTTCTTTTATAATGATTACAAAAAGTTAGAAAAACATGTGTTTGAAATCAAATGGAATAAATATTAGGTGTGCAATTAAAATAATCCAAGTGTACAATCAAATGTAATGTCTATTTTCACTACACACAAAAGAAGGGTTCAAGTGAGAATCTAAACGCAAAAGTGTTAGGAGTATAGATCATGTAATATGTATTGCTAGTTGAATGAAATTTGTACAAAGTTAACTTGTAGCATTAGTTGGTGGAACATAAGAGGAGGGAGTGGAAGATTTTTTTGATTACAAGAGCTCAAAAACTCTAAAATCTCTATTTATGTAAGAGAGTGGCATAAGTTCAAACATAGGTAAACTATAAAGGAATCTACATCAATATACAATGTACTATGTGCAGATGTGATAGGCTTGAAATGCACGTCGAATATTAGGAACATTGTCTTCTCCATAATGATTTTTTATTTGTAAAAGATTAATTGATATATTTTTACCTTTTGGAAATGAGAACATGCAACCCTTTCATTCCCTCCCCATATTCAAAAAATTATTTGCAACTAATGTTAACAATGCATGTTTACAAATAATATTAACAACGTGTGTTTGATATACCGATTACACATGTTGGAAATTGTTGGCTATTTTTCCACCATTAAGCCCAACATAGATAACCAATCTGGGACACCTTCATCGTGGACTAAAATTTTGTCAGGTCAACATGTTAGGTTTTCCAAATTTCACAATTTTGCAAGGGTGAAATGACCTATTTGAAAAATGACAAAGTTTTTTCTATTTCACACTTAACTCCACGGAGCCGAAAGAAGGAAGTGTGAAATGGAGAAAACTTTTCCATTTTGCAAAGATGCCTTTTCGCCCTTCTGAAATTGAAAAATTGGGAAAACATGACACTTTGGCCCACTCGAGAAGATAACAAGACGTGTTGGCCCTGATAGAGTTTTAGCCCATGATGAAGATGTCACATACCAGTTATCCATGATGGGCTAAATGGTGGCAAAAATAGCCAAAAGTTTCCAACATTTTTGATAATGTTAGAAACTGTTCAATATTGTTACCACCATTAATCCCAGTAGAGATAACCAATCTGAGACATCTTCATAATGGGATAAAACTCTACCAGGGCCAACACATCATGTCATTTTCCTGGGTGGGCCAAAACATCATGTTTTACCAATTTCACAACTTCGCAAGGATGAAAAGACATCTTTGTGAAATGGTGAAGTTTTCGCCATTTTACACTTAACTCCAGCGGGCTGAAAGAAATAAATGCAAAATGGCAAAAAAAATTCCATTTCACAAAGATGCATTTTTGCCCTTGCCAATCTGGGACAACATGACATGTTGGCCCACCCGAGAAGATAACATGATGTGTTGGCCCTGACAGAGGTTTAGCCCATGATGAAGATGCCACATATTAGTTATCTGTGATGGGCTAAATGGTGGAAAAAATAGCCAATAGTTTCCACCATTAAGCCCAACAAAGATAACCAATCTGAGACATCTTCATAATGGGCTAAAATTTTGTCAGGGCCAACATGTCATGTTATCTTCCCGGGTGGGCAAAAACATCATGTTTTCCCAATTTTGCAAGGGCGAAAAGGCATCTTTGTGAAATGGAAAAGTTTTCACCAGTTCACATTTCCTTCTTTCGGATCACCATAGTTAAGTGTAAAATGGAAAAATATGTCACAATTTCGCATTTCCCTCATCCTTCTCGTCAGAGTTAAGTGCAAAATGGTGAAATATGTCACCATTTTTCAAAGATGCATTTTATCCCTTTCGCAAGTACGACATTGGGAAAACATGTTGTGTTAGCTCACTGGGGAAGATAACATGACATGTTGGCCCTAACAAAGTTTTGAAAGCCTTATGTCAATTTCTTTGAAACTGGTAGAAACCCTACCTAGAGTAACTGGTAAGAGAAAAAAATGCATATCTTGACCCTCCACCAGTGAAAATTCCTAAAAATGGGTGGAGAGGACCACGACCCAAAACCCTATAACCATAATCCCTAAACCCTAAATTCATTCTCCATTTCCCCTTCTTTCTATTATTCTCTCTCACTCTCTCCATTTCCCTTCTTTCTTTTCTCGTCTCTCATTCTCTCCCTCTTCCCCTTCTGTCCATCTTCCTAACCTCTCCCCCCTCTCTCTAAAAACTAAACCCTATAACTACGAGCCAATGGGTTGTGAGGTACATAAAAGAATGAGTAAAGGGGAACCCCCACATTTGCTCGTCATACTCTCTCTCTCTCTCTCTCTCTAGAGAAGGGGAGGTAGAGAGGGAGATGTGATGGAAGAGAGAAGATGAGAGATCTAAGGGGGAGGGGGAGAGGGAGGGGAGGGAGTTATAGAGGTAGGGAGAGAATTAGAGAGGGGGAAAATAGAGAGGGAGATAGATATAAGGGTAAAGAGAGAGGGGAGATAGAATTATTAGACAATATTTTATTATAAGAAATTAGTTATAGAATTATATTTAGAATTGGGATTAAAAAAGTAAACCTAATTTAATGTACATGTTAGGGTTCATTTGGTTTAGTGATCAATTAGGTCTGGGTCTAGTACTCAATTTGGTTTGGTGTTAGGAATAGGGTTTCACTTTGTTTAGTGTTTAATTATGTTCAAGGTTAGGATTCAATTTTGTATAGTCTAAGGTTAATATTCAATAATGCTTAGGTTTGCAGTTTATTTTTATTTTGTTTTGAGGTTATGATACAATTTATTTTATTGTTAGGGTTGATTTGGGTTTAGGTTTGAATTATTTTTATATTTAGGGTTCAATTTGGTACAGTGTTAAGGTTATGGTTGAATTTAGTTTAGTGTACTAGGATTAGCATGTTCAATATCTCATTATATATAGTTGAATTTGGTATATTCCTATATCTCATTATCTTTATCTCTCCCACTACCTCTCTCTATCTATTTACCCCCATTTCCTTATAGCTTTATCTCTATTTTTATCTTTCATTGTTTGTTTGTATCTATAGATAATTCTCCCTCTCTCTATTTTTGTTTATATATACTTAGATGAGAATTTCTAACATCAAGTCACATATACTTCTCCCTCTATCTATATGTCATATCCCTTCCATCTCAAGGTTAGAATATTGGTTGAACAAATATATTAGTTTGTTAGTCTAGGGTTTTTCATATGGCTAGGGAGAAGGTTAGGATTAGGGTTAGGGTTAAGATTATGGTAAGGGTTATGGTTTAAGATTTTAGTTTAAAAGTTTGTTAGGGTTAGGATTTACGCCATGGTTAGAGTGGTTTTGGTTTGGGTTATGGTTAGGATTAGGGATAGGATCATGATTAGTATTATTATCTTATGACTATGGTAACCCTAAGCCTAAAACTGTATAACCATAATCCATAAACCCTAAATCCTTTTTGCCTTTCTCCCTTTCCCCTTTCCCCTCTTTCTTTTTCTTCTATCTCGCTTTCTCCCTCCTACCCTTATCTCCCTCTTCCCCACCTCTCTCCCCCTCTATCAATATTTCCCTCTTTCCCCCATCTCCCTACCTCTCTCTCCCTCCCCCCCATCATCTCTTCCTATCTTTATCTAAACCCTAAACCTTATAACCATAAGCCTTAGACATTAAATCTTATCTCCCTTTCCCCTTCTCTCTTTCCCCCTCTCTCACTCTCTCCC
>MU228065.1:178632-194852 GCA_018584345.1 Thuja plicata | reverse complement strand
TATCTCCCTGTCTATACCTCTCTCCCTATCTACGCCTCTCTCCCTTTCCCTTCTCATATGTCTTTATCTCCCTCTCTTTCTCTTCATATTTATTGTCTCTCCCTTTTCATCTCTCCCTCTCTCTCTATTTATATTTTTCTATATTTTTTTTTATGTTTGTCTATATTGGATCTTCGTAATTATATGTTATTGTAGGTTTATGATATGATTTCATTGTATAGATGAAGCTGTAGGTTGAACTACACATTATGTTTCTCAACATGAGCACGTTTAGTTCAAGGTATTTAAGATGTGTTTTTCCACACAATTGAAGTTATCTCAAAAAAATAGTTGGATTTTTCAACCTTTATATTCAAGTAATAGAGGTATTTGCACCACATAAAAGTGTATTCTTAATTTTATTAAGTTATAGTTTAAACTACTATGTTATGTTATTCAAATTGTACAATTTTAGTTCATGGTTTACATTGCTAGTTTGAACTGCTATGTTATGTTATTCATGTATCAAAATACTTGTGTTGCTAGGTTTGCATTTCAACTTAAAATGATATCATTGTTCCTAGTATTGGGTAAAATTCATATACCTTATACATATTATAGGATATAAAACATAATTGTTTTGTGTACCATGTGAAGTGGACCTACAAATCGTAGTGTTTTTAAAATTATAGGATATCAAACATAGTGTTTTAATCTTCTTATGCTTGCGGGTATGTGGGGCCAACATTTAACACACGATATAGGATACCCCACACCAACGTGGTATTAAATGCTTTCTGTGATAGTGTGCGGGTGTGAGGGGTCAGTGTTAAACAAATGGGAGTTAGTTCCCCACATCATCGCAGGGAATTGACATGCCTAGTGGAGAGGGGGAGGGGAGAGAGAGATAGGGGAGAGAGGGAGAGGAAGATAGAGGAGGAAGGAAAAAAGGTGAAAGGGAGATGGGGAAAGAGAAAGAAAGAAGGGGAAAGGAGAGTAGATCTCTCTCTCTCTCTCTCTCTCACACACACACACACACACACACACACACACACAATATCATTTCCATATAGTGGTAAGGAAGGAGGGGAAGAAGAGAAAGAGAGAATTTGGATATTAAAACCTCCCTCTTTTGGTAATAGAGGTATGCGCACCCCCAAAAAATTACATTTCTCAGTTTATGTGCACCCTATGTTCCTTAACAATTAACCCATGCATAACAAAATGACCCCATGAGGATGCAGGGTCCTTGCATTCCCTTGGCATCTTATGTGATAATATATGACCTCCCATACATGTCATAATTGAAAGGGGTGGGTTTACTCTCATATATCTGAGTCACAACTTCCTTCAAGTATAAAATATCCAATCAATGACCAATTGCAACCATCTCTTGGAACTATTCAACAATCTAGTATTCTTCTTCAGTGGCGAGGATAACTAGGGGACCTTTCTTGGAGATGGTTATGGGATCACCCAACCATTTTTGTTCATCTCTCCCTTCATCCTCTCTCTGTATCTCCTTATATCTCTATATTGTATATCTTTTGATGTGTCAGTATTAAGACTATGGTTATTTTTGTAAGAGTTTATATCATGGTTAGTATTATGATTAGGGTTAATTTTTTTTAGAGTTAAGATTTAAGGTTAGCATTAGGACTATGATTTAAGATATACTTATTGTTAGAGTTTACATCATGTTAGTATTATAATTTAGGGTTTAGGGTTTATGGTTAGGGTTAGGATTAGGATTATGGTTAGGGTTAGGATTATGGTTAGGGTTAGGATTATGATAATTATCATGGTTAGGGTAAAGTTTAGAGCTAGCATTTAGGATTGTAGTTAGAATTAGGGTTTAGGGTTGAGGATTAAGATTATTCTTAGAGTTAGGGTTTACACCATGGTTAATATTCTAGTTAGAGTTAGGATATACAACTTCATATTTATAGTGAGATCCTGTCGAGAAGTACATACCTCTTTACGTAAAGAGGAAGGTTGTGATATACAACACCTTTAATTTGAGATAACATCAAATGAACAGGAAAAATATATTTACCAACCGTGAAATATATTTTTGTATCTCTATTTTAATAATCAATTTCTAATTAAAATCATAAGAATATAATGCCACATCTAAGTACCTAGTAAGATCATGGTTAATAAATAAATAAATAAAACAAACAATAGTTAAATGAAAGGAATATATTTTCTATTTAAATGCAAATTGACACACAATTTGAAGAAGTCCTCCTTGATTCCATAGTTATAAAAAAAAAATTATTCAAGATCTTCTAAACCAAAACTAAATTCTTTTCTTTCCTTTAATTTCCAATTTCACAAAAATCCATTTTTTTTTTCCATTTCACGCGCTTTCTTAGGAAGTTGATAGAACTTACCTTAATGTCACGCTACCTTGATAGAACTTACCTTGATAAAAATTACCTTAATGTTGCATAATTAATTGAAGCTTTTATGTTATGTGAATAGAAATAACATGTGGATCAAATATGTTGGAATGAGTGTGAATAGAGAGAGGTGATGGGAATGAACCTAACTTCACATAAGATTGTATTATTTTTCACTATGTAATTGTATTACACAATTTCTTTGAAAATGCATCAAATAAATATAAATTTACATAAAAATATAAAATTCATCACTAAATAATATTAAAATTTTAGTTGTGATATTGCTACCAGGATTCAACTGTGTAGTTTTTGAGTCAAACTCATTGACCCATGTTTCATGAATAGTGGTTCCCAAGTACTCATCTCCTTATCAATAAAATTTTAATTTATAAATTATATCTAACTTTATAAAACAAAACATTTATATTAATTGTAATTTCTTTTTAAAATCTGGTTAAAACTATTTTTAATAATTACGAGAAAAAATCAATGGTAAAATGGATGTGTAACCACAATGATAATTCAAGGTTAAATTAAATGTTAGAAAAATACAATTATAAGGCTGAAAACATCACACTTACCAATGAAAAAATTAATTGTTATTATAAAACAATGTAATTCACCTCAATGAACATCACTTAGATGTAATGAGTGTTAAGTGTTCCTTTCATTCTCATGAGATATGGGTTCTTGTGAACCACTACTGACCATGGATCAATGAGTTTGACTCAAAAAACAACACAGTTGAATTCTGATAGCAATATCATAATTTGACTTGCTATGGAAAATATCTCCTACTTATCTAAAAACAGACTTCCAATAGCTGCACAATTACCTCTAAAAGCTTCATTTTTTGATTCTTATGCGAGTCCTTCCTCTCCAACCTTCATTGACATCTCTGGAATAGTTTAAGAGCTTTTTTTAACTCAAAAAACTAATTTTGACATTGGATGGTAACTTGATGCAAACTTATTGCAAACTTATGCATTGTAACTTCAAGTATGTTAAATGAAAATTAGAAACTTTCAAAGAGTATAATATAGGTTGAAATAATGAGTATGTAAGAAAATTGGGCGCCTTGACTGTCACATTCACATTCAATCTTTGTCTGCATCATGTGAACAACATTTGCAATGGCTAGAGTAGAATGTCAACAATGTCAATAATACCACCTTCAGAAGACTCTTTTTAACTCCCCATCTCCCTTGCACAAAAAAGAAAATTTTACTTATGATTTAAAGTTTAAACCCCTCCCAGCTGTCATAACTTAGCAGCTCATTACATTATAATTTCTCTCACCCTTAATCACCGCTCCTACATAATTGTTGTTTGTTTTCTTATATTAACTAGTTTAAATCTTTAATTTAAACTTATTTAATCACCTATTGATTTAGTTATTTCTACTTCTGGGAAGGTGACATCACATCTGAAAATAATCACATGTGAATATTTGTTATAATAATGCAACTTCCAAAAAGATTGGGGCATTGTTTGTGCAATGGAAATTTTACTCTACTGTGTTTTCAAGACCATCAACAATTTCTTATAGAACAATCATAACATTTTCATTTCTTGACAAAATTTTAAATGTTTAAAATGTTATAGAAAGTTGGAAAGGAAAGTGTAACCCATAAAGGAATTGTAGAGGTTCAAAAAGATGTGAAAGCAGTTTTATCGACAGTCAACCTCATTAGATAAATTGTAAAAATTGTAGACAAGGCAAATGATAGAATGACATCGAAATACAAATTTTTCATGTTGATTCTCATGGGTACATTTGGATTTGAATCAACAATCCAAGCTATCATTACATTAAGCCAAACGAATCAACAATCCACACCCAAGTTATTATTCAAACTAAGTTAGTTACACGCATATCATGTGATTCATGGCAGTCTCTTGGAACATAGTTATTAGAGGCCTTCTATAAAATAGCTCACACGCCTTTGTTTCTCAAGATTTTTCAATAAATTATTTTACAAACATTATTCTTATGAGATCTCAGACGATCCAAATGACACATCACTGCTTCCACATTTTGCTTGTATATCTACTAGAGCATTCCTCATTACAACATCCAGCAGAATTTGGAGCGTTCACCATTACGGGATGATTCAAAAGCGTCCATGCTGACATTAACTAAAGAAAAGTCGCAAAGCTTATAGAAGGCACTGCACCTGCTAATTGCAATTGCGGGGGTTTCTATGTTAGTGCAATAAAATTAGCAAGCTTTGTTTTTTACCCTACTTTCAAAAATAGTTGCTTTTGCATATTATTTTATCCTTGATTTATGAATAAACTTGCAATTGGTTAGTTTTTAAGCTAAGGAATATCTCTATTTTTTGCAGTTTTATTTCTATTTTTTCTCCATGTTTTCCTTTGAGGAAGTCTATATATTGTAATTGTAATCATATGTAAATTAAATAAGAAAGAGCTTAATGTTCTTATTCTTTTTGTAATTTTCCTTCTTTTACCTACATGTTTGTTCTTTTTTTTCTAGCTAGATCCAATGCTTGCTTGTTAGCTAAAATTTTACATGCTACCAAAGCACAAAATTTTACATGGTATTAGAGCTCACGATTGCTAGAAAGAAGAATCAAATTTATTTTGCAAGTATTGAAGAAATTTAGAGCATAAAGAATGGATTTTTTAGCCTTTGCAAGTCTGAAGCAATATCACTATTTCAAATGGAAGCTAAAGATTCCTCTTCAACTCAAAAGTAGAGGCTTGCATCGAATACTAATGACAACAAAGGTTGATCCAAATTATGCCGGTCCATCACGAATATGCCAAGATCATGCTGTTTTCACATGTTTCTTGCCTTCATCTTCTTCTTAGTGACACACCATTTCAATGGACCTGTTATGTTTCTCTTTTCAATATTATGGAGGGGTTTTCTATTGTTCGTGTTGATGCTTCCTTGGTTCCACAGTTGATCAGTTCTATTGACAATTGACACATGTATTTTCAACTTGCATTTTTTCTTGCATGGTTGAGTAGTGTCGTTGGGGTCACTCGTACAGATTCATGTGTCATTTGCATCCTTGACTGATAGATGTTTTGCCTTTTTTTTTTTTTTTCCATCTATTCATTGTTTGGGGGCACCTATGCAGACTATTGTCTTTTGCATCTTCGATTCACAGATGTTTTGCCTTTGTTTGCCATCTGCTCATTGTTTGAATAGTGTTGTTGGGGGCACTCATGTAGATTGATCCTGATCTTCATCCCAGTTTCAAAGGAGGTTCTTCATTCATCACTATGGCAGTCATCATTCGACATTCATCCATACTTTTCTTGTATCTCAAAGAATGTTTTTCTAGTGCATATTTTGAGGGGGGGTTTTGTTCCCATTGGGTTTTCCCTCTTTCCTCTTTTCTTTCCTTAGGATTTTGCCTCCTTAGTTAGACTTAAGGGGGATGTTAGTGCAATAAAGTTAGCAAGCTTTAGATTTTATCCCTACTTTCAAGGATACTTGCTTTTGCATATTATTTTATCTTTGATTTATGGATAAATTTGCAATTGCTTAGTTTTTAAGCTAACTAAGGAATATCTCTATTTTTTTTTTGCAGTTTTATTCTTGTTTTTCCTCCATTTTTTTGCTGTGAGGAAGTCTATATATTGTAATTGTATTCATATGTAAATCAAATAAGAAAGAGTTTAATGTTTTTATTCTTGTTTCAAATTTTCTTTTTTTACCTCCATGTTTGTTCTTTCTTTACTAGCTAGATCCAATAGTTGCTTGTTAGCTAAAATTTTACATGCTACCAAAGTACAAAATTTTACATTCTAAACTTTTCATTGAAACTCATTTTCTGTGAAACTTGCAATCACCACAGCCATGAGACGACAATCTTTGAGGCATCATATCAACTGGCAATCATGCCTTGCTTGTACACTCCACATTTTGGAAGACATACCCAACACTGAGCTTTTACATGTTTAACACATCTGTATTGTGCATACCCTATGACCTATCGCCGAGCATGAGACCATATTTTATTTAGGCAATTTGTAAAGGAGAGCACATGTCTTATTTGTGCATACCCTGCGATCATTGCAAACCAGGGACCACATTTTCTTTGAGGGATTTGGAAAATAGTTCACCACGAGATGACAACGCCTGAGGCTTGGTGTTGTTGGGGCTTCCCTGGACATTCCTCTGGGCACTTTTGATTTAAAAGTCGATGGCAGTGGAGGAATGATCATCGACTCTGACACCACCTTCACCGTTTCTGATGACGCCGCATACTCTCCTTTGAAGGTGAAGGGCACCAGACTCAATCATACCCAAAATCATGGTGTATAATTTCAGGGGCCATTCAATCTTGAAAACAAGAGAACCAAATTTCAGAGAATAAAAATGAAAACAAAAAAAAGAGAGGAAAAACAACTGCAAATAATTTTGAATGGAAAAGAGAAGAGAAGGGCATCCCTATTTTTTGCACTTTCCTGGCTCTGCACTGCTCCTCCCTCTCTCTGTGCCCGCTCTATGAGCTTCTCCATCACCCCGCCAGTGCATTTGAATCTATTCAAATGTGCTTTCAAATTGGCTCTGTAGGTTTTAAAATCAATATTATTCAATTTTTTTTGAGCAGGAGAAAATTTTCAAACTCCATATGATATGGACCAAACACCCGTCAAATACTCGTCCGTCAAGTTAAAAAATTTAAATTATGCGATGGATGACATATCTTATATAGATACATAGATATGCATGTCTTTTTTGCGTCTTAATAACTTTTTCTCTTAAAAACAATGTCATCCTACCCTTAGATTTTCTTTCTACTTTATTGTGAATTGACCTTAAAACTTATTTTTAAGTACAATATTCCAGATATATAATTCAAATATTCGTCAATAGCCAACTACCTTGTCTTATCTCTTCTACACTTTTCTTCACAATATATAAAAATATAAACTAATAATCAATTGTGAAGGATGAGGATCTTATCCATAGAAAGAAAACATAGATGAAGCGAAATAAAAAGTGGTTGAATAAATGGAATATTAAGCTACATAAGTGTCCTAATACAAATGTGGACATAAAAAAGTTTATCATAGAGAAGTTTCAGAGTGCCATGTGGATTGGTAACATTGGTCGAAAAAAGACTTACTACATTCAAGATTTCAACCCAACCGGGGAGCATGGGGAGAAAACGTATTTAGGGATTGCTATTAAAGAAAAGCAAGACTGTTAATGACACAATCAAGGACGGGATCGCATCATCTTAGGTGCTAGACAAGTAGATGGAAGAGGCCCAAAGAGATTTGGGAGGAGAGAACTTACATGTTTTGTAGAACGAGCACAATTGAAACTTAATGACACTTTCTCACAAAATGCGCAACCTATGATGATATTTGAGCTCGATATGAAACCATCTTGAAAGTGAACAACATGCAAAGTTTATTTGAAGAAGATAAGGTCACAAAGTGCTAGTTTGCTGATCAAGATTCATAAAAGAAGATCATAACTGAAAAGGAATATAGAAGTTGTTTAAGAATAAGTGCTGAAAAGGAATATAGAAGTTGTTTAAGAATAAGCGCTTTTTTTTTCTCTCTTTAAGACTAAAATCATTCATTAAAAAATTCAAACAAACATAAATAAGAGAGTGCGTAGAGACTTCTGAAACTAAGGGCGTTCGAAGGAAACCAAGGCGCATCGTCAAAACTACCTGAGGACCTGCATAGATGGGGAATATTTCAAACGTATTTACCGTGATATGGAAATTCTTCACGTCGTATGTATATACGGTCACTTCCTTATACAGACGGAAAATACAAAAACATGACGTAAAAATAGAAAACGTCTTGCCTATCAGAGGCATGTCCTCAGATACACCCTGCGGTTCAGCTTCATATATTTTCCTCCGTCTGCAGTTTTGTTCTGTTTATCGGAGTTATATTTTCCACCTGTATTAATTTCTTTATCACACCATCTCTTCTCTGTATCATTTCTGTCATCAAACATGAATATGGCCGCGCCAAATTCTTTCCTAACAGTAAACAACGTTTCTCAGCGACGTCTTTCCTTTAATAATAATTCGCACACATTGCAGTCAATTAACAGGCTTTCTCGTATTTCGAACAATAAATCTTCATGTTCTGCTATGTCGATCAACACCATTTGTTGGAGAAAGCGAAGTATGCATTTTTTCCCACTTCTTCTCATATATAATTAATGAATGTTTGTTCTATATATTTCTTCTTTCTGTTAAATGACAGTGTTTTTGTTTGTTTGTTAAAATTTTCAAATATTTATTGAATTCTTTTTCAATTGTTAGAAAAAACATCTGCTAATTTCAGGGACTTTGTTTGTAAAAAAATTGAAATACATTGTGAATTGTTTTGTCAAATGTTAAAGAGGAATATGCTTGTTAATGACAGGAATTTTGTTTGATACGTTAAAAAAATTACATATTTAGTGGTCTTATAGCAATTGTCGAAGAAATTGAGATGTGTATTTTGATAATCATCGAATATCTGTACTGCATTTTTCTCGACTCTAAAAATCTCTATTTCTAGGGTTTCTGTATGACTTTTTATATACTTGAATACATCTAATTTGTTTTCCAATTGTCGGTAAAATTGGGCTATGCATTTGTTAAGTTAGAAGTCTTTAATGATACTGAAGTCTATTGTCTAAAATATCAGTCAGCGTGAGCGTTCTGTCTGATTGTTAATATACTTATGTTTTTTTTTCACAAAAAATTAATGTAGCTTTGTCTTTGATTTCAGGTTGAGATTTCTTTTCACTTGCTTTTCTTGAACCTATATTTTTTTTCCTAAAATTCAAATAGAATCTAAGCTTTTAATAATTAAAGACATCAAGACTTGGCGCTCTGCTCTGCTGTTTACACTCTTCCTGATGTGAATAGGAGCTTTATTTTAACACAGGTCCACTCTATTTTAAGCACCACTTTTGCTAAATATATCCTTCTCTTTTTAGCTTTCAAATTGCTTTTAAGATTTATGATCTCAACTAAGGGCTGTTTGTTCATGAAGGGATGCAATTGTTATAAATAGCAAAAAAATCTTTTTACCAAGTTTGGTTGGCTAGGTTTTCATTGCCATATGATCGCCTATGTATAGAAAGGAAAAAACAAGTGAGCCACCTTTGATCTAAGCGCGAACAACACTTATCAACCAAGAGGAAACTATCATTATATAAGGTGCATACCTTAAACTAGATCTGCACGCCAATTTCAACACTCAGTCAGATGACACTAGTAGAAGTGTGCCTAAAAATACAACAATTTCTGACTTTGACGAGCAAATTTGTCTTTATAGTAGTGCACCTCTCTGTGCAGTTTGAAAACAAAAGACTTTGATGAAGTGCACACCTCTGCACATAGAAGCCGTTTTAAGATTTGAAATCAAGCCTACTTGCTGAGTGAGCACAAAATGTCTGCTGAATGTAACTAAAATCTCATTACCAGGCGTGTGCTTGTGTATGGGAACTTTAGCCCAAAATATTTTACTTTTACCCTACCTTGCATAGGTATGCATGCCGCAAGACAAACATAAATATCTATTTATGAAAAAATGCCCGTTTTAAAACCTATGTATATATTGCTGTGCTGGCTAGGATGGGATATACAAAGCCAGCATAATCTAGTGAAGAATCGTCCTATCTTTCCATATGAACAAACTGCAGTAACCGCCGCACAATTTTAGCTTTCATTGAAGGCAATAGAGTAAACTTTTTTGCATCTCATGATTAAGAATATCCTTTTTGCTTTCTCCAATAAATTGATGCAATGCACATGTTCATTTATTGTTCTTGGTTTGACTCAGACACAATAAAAAAGGTGCAAATAGTATCTAGATTTACAAAATTGTAATAAGTTGAACAACAAACAATGCAGTTATGGCAACTTTGCCATTAGTGATATTGAGGGATAAATGAATTTATATATTTTTGTATAGGCATAGAAGCTGATAGTTTGCTTGAAACGGTAACTACTTTATATAAGAAGTTATTAGCTTCATCTATGTAAATGTCCCATTTCTATTGAAGCTATTGCTTAGTTCATTCCGAGCCTGGATTGCCTTGATGTCCAAGTGGTATAAAGTGTAACTTTTCACTAGAGAACTTGCTGAAAGGATCTTATATGCATCTCTTATTCTGGTTGAACATGATATAAGCTCTGAGTAACAGGCTTATTAAGTCATGCTTTCTTGTGTTTGATCTTTTGTATTTGCATATTCGGTGGAACTAATAGTAGATGTTACAGATGCAAGGAATCATCGTTTCTACTCATTCCATCAGAAATCAAAAACAAATCGTCATTGCTGCCAGTTTATATTTTGTCTTTTAAATGTGACCATTAGATTTGGTATTTCTTCAATCTTCAAGGTTCAAAAGGCAAATTCAGAGTCCACATTTAAATTTTTGCATGGCATTTAAAAAATCTAATTGTCTTTTGCTTGTTTTGTCATTCTTTCCTAGATGTGAATGGTGGTGTAGGTACATTATTGTAGATTTTGTACCGTTAAAGCTTCAATATTGAACTGTCGTGCTTGCATATTCTTGTTAATCAGCTGCTAAATGACGCTGTATGCTTTATCTGACTTGGAAAGTACTTCTGGAATGTATTGGCAATGGTACATGTCTTATCTATTTGTTTATTTTTATATAAATTAACTGCCATTTAGATTTTGTGTCTCTAGCAATAGCTATGTTATAATTATTTAGTCTTTTGCAATGAAGGGTAAATTTGTCATGAACTTAAGACATTGTTTGCCCGAAATAATATTTGTACTTAGTCCTTTTTGTGATTGAATGATGAGATTGGAAAATTTATGCAGAATGATCCTGTTGCTTGTTTTCTATGGTATAGTAACAAGACAGTCTATTGACTCTACAATACAGCAATTGAACAGCACATTTCTCTCTTTCCAGGTTTTGTAAGAGCATCGTTAACAGGCAGTAATGACCAGCCAGATGGAGAATCGTCACTTGTTGTCTGCTTTGGAGAAATGCTGATTGATTTTGTCCCCACAGTAGGAGGACTATCACTAGCTGAAGCACCTGCCTTCAAAAAGGCTCCAGGGGGTGCACCTGCTAATGTTGCTGTTGCAATAGCAAGACTTGGTGGCTCATCAGCATTTATTGGGAAGGTACCAAGCAATTCTTCTGCACATTTTATTCACTAAATAAACATAGATTAGTTGAACACTTAACACTTTGTTGAGTAGTCGTGTATTGTATTTACCCCAATGTAAAATATGTTTCCACTCACCCTGTCTCATTTATTACTTGGTGTTTAATGCCAAGCAAAGAATAATCACCGCAGCTAACATTAGATGTTATAATGTAGAAATAGTAATAATCCTTAGGGAAACCGACAATTATTAGTTCCATCTAGCATTTGCAATTGGTTTTGGGAAAGAGCAATTCGAAGTTAGTATCTGGAGCTTATGTTTTTGAGCCAAGATTTAGCTGCAGGTTTCTTGGTTCGATCAGATTTTGGCAAATACCACCAAGTCTCATATTTACCTCGTTGTTTGCTGAAATTTTCTGGTTGCTTGTCGAATATTTTGCTTGATTTAATGATACTTATTGTCCAGTACTCATTACTTTTACTGCTATGTTTTATGTCTTTGCTGACCCATCTTTAATGCATAATGCATAATTCATAAATTCTCTATTCCATTGCTTATTCCCATTTGGCTGTTGTATTTTGCCATTCACACCTATGAGGCATGCTCGTTAGAAGATGGATCCCAATGTACAGGTTTTAGAAATGCACCAGATTCCTATATTTGCATTGCATTCCATTCTGTAGGACGTTGGCAGAAGCAATGGAACAATTTCTACTTTTTATTTTGGAAATATTCTCTAATCATTTTTTGGAGGATATCTGCCTAGTTTTGTAGCTTGTGAGTCTGTGACATCCTTTACTAATCTTAGTCGGTAGTCCCCACATGCCCCAGTTTGACTAAATTTACCAGTCCTTGTGGTCATTTGGTTAATTGTTATACGATCTTTCATCAATCCATTGTGGTCCATGGCTCTTGTAGCTCACGGAGTTGCATTTTGAAAAAGATAACAAGTTTGAGTGAAATATCCCAAGTCTGCAATAACAAGAAAAATATCCAAAAACACAATATGCTTGGAAAGGAGCAGCTATCAATCATATATCCAGATAAACGGATTGTGTACAATTGAGAACAAATAATGCACCTTGGCCTACAAATGATGATCCATGTTGGAAAGTGTGGAAGGACCAGCGATATTTGGATTGAACGGAGCTTGAACGATATGTCTGATCTTCTGATTTCTACTGCTGTCCTCTGAATACTGATGGAATGTCTTGTCCACTCTCAGAATGTAGATTGCAGCCAAGTAGTGACATTCCCGATCACGCGAACATATCAATAATATTAATTGCAAAATATAGAAAATGATTATCGATTCAATCACAATGTGATTTCTGTCGTTGGTGTTATTAGTTATTTCAAGTCAAGCTTCTGCTGGAAACGTAATTATTACTCTTCACACGACTACAGTCCTCGGCGCCGCTTGCTCAATCTGATTAATGGCATCTGTAGTCAATAGAATATTGCAGATGCGAATTATCAACACAGAACATACAGGAATGAGCTGCTAATAATCGGCTATTGTATTT
The DNA here is from genome assembly GCA_018584345.1 of Thuja plicata. Taxonomy (NCBI): domain Eukaryota; kingdom Viridiplantae; phylum Streptophyta; class Pinopsida; order Cupressales; family Cupressaceae; genus Thuja; species Thuja plicata. Next base: position 181,834 of record MU228065.1, on the reverse strand, counting down.
TCTAGACAATATAGATACATCATTGATTACACAAATTTGTCTTCAATTGAATTTGGGCGAACCCGATAGACTAGGGAGGATCTTGCACCTTTTAAACTGCAACTAAGAAGACCGATTCCAATTTGGAATTGCAAATACAAAAAAAGAGATAGATGATTAATGACGATTACAAATGCTTCCTAGAAGCCGAATAAGTATGAGGCTTACACCTCCATTAACAAGCAAGTCAACCCCTATACAATTCAAAAGAGTGGCCAAAAGATGGTGCCAAAATGCAAACAAGTCCACAATTTACAATTAGGTCTACATTAAGGTGAAGTTCGTGTAGTACATAATAAAGTAATATTGTAATTAGAATTAGTTATACTTTGTCGGGAGAGGGTAGTTAGGAAGCGAGGGGATGTGTCCGTTGGTTTTCCCAACCAACCGACCATTATATAAGAACTTTGGAATATGGATGTTGGACTCATGTTTTTTTGTAATAAAGAAAGTAATAAAATTTCCTCGCCACCTTGGTATTCTGGTATTCTGTGTATTCTGTTATTATTGGTAATAAATGTCTTATTGCTACTATTGAATCCATGCTGTATTATTCTGTATATTGTGCATTAATAACCATTCTACATTTTGGCGCCGCTGCCTAAGTCTGGACCTGGAGGTTGTCGACTGGGCAGGATGGAGTAATGGGAAGACCCCTATACAGATAGTCACAGAGAAGAGGAGGAAATAACAAGAGAAGATCAGGTGACACGAGATCTGGTGGTGGCCTGGGAGGTTTCAATCGACCAGTATGTGCAAAGGGAAGCCCGAGAGATAGCGGTTCAAGAAAGCACGGTACGGGACGAACTTTCGGTACACTAGCGGTGTACGATCTACTTGGACAAATTCCTCAACTATTGGCTAGAAATTTGGTACACTAAAATAATTCATGCTCCTGCTTCCAAATAAGTATCCCAAGCGTAGGCCAGAAGAAGAAATTGAAGAAGAAGCCGCCATGCGAATTCTTGGTCTGCATCAACAAGAAGAAAGACGTTGCCGCTTAAGAGGATTGGGGAACCAGCCTCTAAGTGAAAGACAAATTGAGGAAAGGCTGATTGAAAACACAATAGAAGGTATAGCCAACTTGGCTATCTCAGAAGCATCAGGAAGGCAGGAAGGGTGGGAGAATCCTGAAACCCCCGCACGAAGAGAGCACCGGTAGGAACAAAGCTTCGGCCAGATAGAAGAATCATAAGGGGAAGAAGATATTACCAGTCCAGGAGGGAATGTCCCGGCAGGAGGAAGCATCCCGACAGGAGGGAGCGTCGCGGTAGGAGGAAGCATCCCGACAAGAGGGAGCGTCTCGGCAGGAGGGAGCGTCCCGGCAAGAGGAAGCATCCAGGAGGGAGCGTCCCGGCAGGAGGGAGCGTCTCGGCAGGAGGGAGCGTTGCGGTAGGAGGAAGTGTCTCGGCAGGAGGAAGCATCCCGGCAGGAGGGAATGTCCCGGCATGAGGAAGCGTCCCAGCAGGAGGAAGCATCCCGACAGGAGGGAACATCCCGGCAGGAGGGAAGAGCGAAAGGAGAATGGCGTTAGACAAACAAAAACTCCCTAGATTTACTGGAGAAGGATCAGAGGACCCTGCTCGTCATTGTAAAACATGTATAACTATATGGCAAGCCAATGGAGAAAACGATGCAGATGAATGGTTAAAGCTTTCCCTGCCACACTAAGAGGTATAGCTATTGATTGGTATATAGACTTGGAGGCTGCGAAGAAGACCGCGTGGAAGGACCTCCGTATCGCCTTTGAGGAGGAATTTAGACTTATACGTGATGATGGCGAGATTGTCATAGAAATTTATAATACTAGGCAAGGGAAAAATGAATCTGTCAGGGCATATAGCAAGAGACTCAAGGAATTGATAGGGAAGCCGGACAACAAACCTATCGACGGATTAAAAAAAAGGTGGTTCATTGAAGGGTTAACTTCATCATCCTTAAAAAGAAAAATGAAGATAGTACCACCATCATCCTTTGCGGACGCTTGCCCTCGTGCAATGAATATAGAGAGTGAGAACAAAACTTCCAAAGCCAAGAGACATGGAAGCGGGAGTGAAAGTTCAGAAGAGAGTGGGGATGAATCTAAGACCATCCGAGCCCTGAGGAAAGACATGATGAGGCTAATGAAGGAAGTAACAGGAAGTAAGGAGAAAAGAGAGGGGAGGGAATTGTGGTGCACGAATTGCGAAAAGGAAGGACACACAAAAGGGACATGCTTGCGCAAAGCTTTCTGTGACATCTGTCAGGTGTTGGGCCATACAATTAAGGACTATCCCTACAATCTAAAGGCACAAAATGCGCAAGTATTCTTTACCCAAGGAGAACAATCCACACCGCCTTCCACCCCTCCACGAAACACAAATACGGAAGCCTCATCGGGAGGGTATAGAAACAATAGGCGAGGAAGCAACAACAACAACAATAATAACACACCCAGTAGATCAATCCAATACGATTCTAAAGGAAGACCTATGATTCAATGTAGGCAATGCAATGGATGGGGGCATTTTGGGCGGGACTGCCAGAATGGTGGAGGGCAGAACGGAGGAATGTTGTGTAAATGGTACGGACCAAGTAATCACAAGGATGCCAATTGCCCCAGACAAAAGGGGGTGAACAGGCTGTCATGTCTCCTTTCTAGAGTGGACATTAGAGACGGAGGAGTTGGCCTATCATTGGAGTATCGTAGGCTAGCGGAGATGGATAGGGACTCATTCAGTGCATACAGTGACCGGATTTTGGCTTTACAAGCAGTTTGGAGCCAGTTTGGAGCAGTTCCTAGATTTTAGGGGATATCCCTACTTTTTAGGAGGATGTGGCAGTTTCCAGATGTGAGGTCCCATTGGACCATTCCATGGTTTCAGTTTCAGGATGATAGGGTGTGTTCCCTAGTTTCTAGAAGCATCACTAGATTTTAGGGATGGGACTGCCAGTTGACCCATCTCGTTTGGCATCAGTCACAGACAGGTGATATGGTGGTAAATATAGTGTTGCAGTGCAGTTCCTTGATTTTAGGAGGCAGTTCCTACTTTTTATGAGGGGAATTCCTACTTTTTAGGAGGTGGTGTTAGCTTCTAGATTTGAGGTTCTATAAGGTCATCCCTTGGTTTCAGTTTCAGGAGATTTGGGTGTGTTTCCTAGTTTCTAGGAGCATCCCTAGATT
>MU228065.1:151369-175122 GCA_018584345.1 Thuja plicata | reverse complement strand
TTAGAATTTCGGGAGGGATCTTACCGAGCTTTTGAGGGTGTTCTCATCCGGGGTGCTGGTACAATTCGGCGTTTGGTGAGAGAGATTGTAGGTACCTTGATTACGATGCTCCCTCACGGAGATTTTGAGGTTGGGTTTGCTGAGAGGGTCACCCAGGACCCTGTCCAACCAGTTGTGTAGAGTTCGAGATTGGAGCCATCTTTGGGTTCGCGACTGGTGGATGATGAGCCTCTGATAGAGATCGGAGTAGTTTATGGCCGTTACACAGTGAGGAGTGCTCATTATTTTTCCTTTGACCCACATGTTGATGAGTTGATGGCACATAGACATGGGTTGGCTCCTAGTCCTTATCATCCATTATGGGATGCTTTCTCGCCATCAGCAGTTGATGGGAGTTTTGGCTGCAAGTCAATAGTAGGTGACTTGCAGAGTTATGGTGACTCCAAAGATTATATAGTGTGCGGATATCCGGGTCCTGGTACAACTTTGTTCAGGGGTATTCATCACTGTTGTGTAGATGGTCTACACTCAGTACAGGTCAGTTGGGTGTGCAGGGGGAGTTGAGGGTGTATGTGATTTGAGTCACCCTTACATCTTGGTTTTTGATGGTCCTGAGATCTATTTCTCTTGGGGTCGGAGCAGAAACAGATTCAATACTAAAGTGTGGGTGAGTGGTTGTTATGGATTTTTTTCAGAGTCATCCCGTTTGTTTTTCGGAGGATGCTACAGGAGCCTGCATTTTGCGCGAGGGGCATGGCTTACAGTTTTCCGTGGGATCCAGGTGGATTGTGATGTTTCTTGTTCCGGTGATTGCTTGAGGACAAACAATCTCCGGGAAGGGATGATTGTCATGTCCCCTTTCTAGAGTGGACATCAGAGACAAAGGAGTTGGCCTATCATTGGAGTATCGTAGGCTAGCGGAGATGGATAGCGACTCATTCGGTGCATACAATGACCGGATTTTGGCTTTACAAGCAATTTGGAGCCAATTTGGAGCAGTTCCTAGATTTTAGGGGATATCCCTACTTTTTAGGAGGATGTAGCAGTTTCCAGATGTGAGGTCCCATTGGACCATTCCATGGTTTTAGTTTCAGGATGACAGGGTGTGTTCCCTAGTTTCTAGGAGCATCCCTAGATTTTAGGGATGGTACTGCCAGTTGACCCATCTCGTTCGGCATCAGTCACAGACAGGTGACATGGTGGTAAATATAGTGTTGTAGTGTAGTTCCTTGATTTTAGGAGGCAGTTCCTACTTTTTAGGAGGGGAATTCCTACTTTTTAGGAGGTGGTGTCAGCTTCCAGATTTGAGGTTCTATAAGGTCATCCCTTGGTTTTAGTTTCGGGAGATTTGGGTGTGTTTCCTAGTTTCTAGGAGCATCTCTAGATTTTAGGGATGAGACTGCCAGTTATCCCAAGTTGTCCAGCATCAGTCACAGGCAGGTGACATATTCAGTCTTAGGATTTTGGGGTGTTTCGGGTGTTCTATGGCTATTTGGGATATATTTTAATATTTTCCTAAGTTAGCGTTTTAATATTTTAAATAAAGCTATTTATATAGCTAATTGGAGTAATAAGGGGTTTTTGGCTTCATCTGGTCAGGCAGGCCTGTGTTATAGCTCGTTGGAAAGGTCTTGAATTAATATAACTTATTTTCATCATCTGGAGACCTTCTGGCACATCGAGTTATGTTATTTGAAGAAAGGGGTGTTTTTCCTATACATAAAAGCTTTTTAATTAAAAGATGCCATTTTATAATAAAGGGAAAAGCATATTTTTCCCTTTAGGGTTCGATTGGCTTTGAGAGGGAGATAAAAGGAGATGTTGGTTCATTCTTTGATTATCTTTTTACATCTTCATTCTTGGTATTTGCAATTTTGGCGATTTTGGAGAATTGGGATGCAAACCCCAGAGTCTTGCTATTGGGACGCAAACCCCAATAGATGGTTTCAACAACATTCTACAGTATTATTTCAGAGTTGACAGAGAGTGTTAAGTTTCAGCATTGGGAGTGCTTTTGCAGTGTACGTTGGGGGTCTTGTTTGGCACATTGGGGTCTTCAGGCTGCCTTGGTGTGACTACAGCAGTTGTACAGCTGCCTTTCAGCTGGCACGTGATCTGCTGGTTGGCTTACATCAACCATCTCTGCCCTTGGTGCGTGGCTGGTTCATTCCTACAGCTGGCGTCATCATTCCTTATTTGTAAACACCCTTGCAGGCATACTGGATGCATATCTTGCCTGGTACGATTTGTAGCTATTCTGGTTGGGTGGATATTATACTATTTCTTATTGATTTCAGCCTACTTCTTATTTGCTGCTGTTGTTATTTACTGTTTTACTTATATATGGAAAATACAAAGAAAAAAAAGAAACAATCCTTCTGCAACTTCTGTCTAATTCTCTAAGACCACAAAGAAAGCACAGGAAAATCTATTATTTTAATTAAAATTTACAGAAGTTCAACCAAAGGATCCTCTTGGGATCTTTCACAGGCTCAACATTGCAGAGCTAGAAAACGAAGTATTCGTCATCACAAGAATGCAGGCCAGGCAACTTGCATATCCAGATGCAGCTACAAAGAAAGAAAGATTCCAAGAAACCAGAAAGGACATTAGAGATAACATAGCAAAAGAAGGGGGAGTAAGTATGGCTAAACTCCCAAACAACTGGTCGGTACCAAACATCATGAAACAAGTACTGGAGACCACCATTCCATTGAAAATTGCGGATCTATTAGAAACGCTACCTCAGTTACAAGTAGCAATAACACAAGGAATAAGTAGCGAAGAGGTACCGTCCAAGGAGGAGAAGAAAGAGGAAGCACAAGCCGAAAAAGAGACCAACGCCCTATTCACCATAGAAATGGGGAGGACACCTGCAGTTGTAGAAATGGAGATAATGGGATGCAAACTCACAAATACTATAGTGGATAGAGGGTCGAGCGTGAACGTCCTACTTGAGGAAACTTGGAAGGCACTAGGGAAACTTACACTTTGGCCGCCCACATTCCAACTGGTGGGTGCAGACCAGCATGGAATTAAGCCGATAGGAACTCTGATGGGACAAAAGGTAGTAATTGGTACACAACAGTTTCTCTTGGACTTTGTGGTGATTTCCCTGGAAAAGAAAGGATATGATGCATTGTTGGGAAGAGGATGATTGGTCACAGCAAAGGCCACCCATAATTGGAAGAGAAATACCCTTTCCATAAAAGTAGACGGCTGAAAGTACACAATTGATCTAAAGAATCAGGGTGCAAGTCAAGATCTGGCATCTGATTCAGAGGTAGAAGGAGAGGACGGAGGAGTAGAACCGGACGAAGAAGGAATACTCTGGCTTGGGGAGTGCTCAGAAGATGAAACATGCTCTCTCAACGACCTGCTTTACTGGCAGATGGGAGACAATGAAGTATTCTAGCCAGAATGTAATATGTTGCAGATCCAAGAATCCGAATCAGAAGAAAAGTATCCATAAGGTTATAAGGAGTACAGGGAGGGTACGACCACCCTCAATAATAAACCAGCACATATATTTAGCAAGGAGAAGAAAGTGGAATACAAGGAGGCTAAGCTGCAGACAGTAAACACAAACAGGCCTGCGGTGGACGTGCACAAGGTAAAACATCCAGAAGATGGAAGAGTCCAAACGAAGGGCGTACGGGTTGGAGGCGTACGAGTTGGAGGCATACGAACGAATTGGAGGCATACATACGAGTTGGAGACATTCGTACGAGTTGAGGCACAGGAGTTACCAACGTACGTGTTGCAAAAACATCAGTAGTTGCTGCCGTACAAGCATCAGTAGTAGGAACCCACGTACGCCTGGGAGTATGAGCAGTCAAAAATTTCGAAGGTTGGTAGAGAAGGATTGGACTCGTATGAAACAACGTACGAACTAGAGGGATGGAGGTAAGCCCAGGCACGGGTACAGAGGAGGTAAGCGTAGAGTTTTCAAAACATGGTACGAGTAACACATCCAGAGGAAGAGGAATTTACCAGGTCGTCGCACAAGTGCGGCGGAAGAGGAATGTACCACCACTAGTACGGAGGAAGGCATCCGTACTATGCCTATTATGCAGGAGGGACGTACCACTATTAGTACGGAGGAAGGCGTGCGTACTATGCCTAGTACGCAGGAGGGACGTACCACTATTAGTACGAAGGAAGGCGTCCGTACTATGCTTAGTATGCAGGAGGGACGTAGCACTATTAGTACGGAGGAAGGCATCCGTACTATGCCTAGTACGCAGGAGGGACGTAGCACTATTAGTACGGAGGAAGGCGTCCATACTATGCCTAGTACGCAGGAGGGACATACCACTATTAGTACGGAGGAAGGCATCCGTACCATGCCTAGTACGCGGGCAGATGTCCGTACCATAGAGGGCATTCGTATAGAGAACTATAGTACAAAGGGGGAAGGCAGACAACAGAAGGTTCCTCAATGGGGGCCAACACGACTTTCCTTGCCAGGAGTAGCAAACTTGGTTCCTACAGATCAACAGACTCGTACCAAGGTGATAGATCTCAGGTGTCAGAAAAAATGTGGACACAAGATAAGATGACACACACTGCAAGGTATAGAAGTAGCACACCCTCTTGCCTTGGTGGTACAGGCTGCCAGAAAAATGGATGTACAACATGAAAAGTACGGGAAGAACCCAACATTGAAAATCAAGACACACTAGGGGAGGATATACTGGTTGAGGATGCAGTACTAGAAGAGGCAGATAGACTGCTTGAAGAAGTTGGGATGGTACCTCCACCCTCGTCGGCCCCCTTGGACGTAGAAGGGGAAAATGTAATAGAAATGCTAAATGCGCAAGTGGGACTTTCCGAGGCCCTCTCATTGGAAGACACAGCAGAAAGATTTCTTAGAGAGTTACAAGCTATGGAACATACTACCAAGGATATTATACAACAGGCTAAGAATTAGAACCTAGAGGCAATAGTCAGAGCAGCGAAATCCTCGGCAACATTCATGAACGGGAAATGCCATACAGATTGGAGACTACTTCAGAAAAGTGGGTATAGGCAGGAGGAATTAGTTGAAAGCTGGACAACCCGTTGTACCATACCTTTCGCAGAGGAACAACCACCCCTCCTACACACACTTGCAGAAATAGAGGTAGCATTTAGAAGGACATACTTGGAACTTCAGCAGGTAAAGGAACTGACAAACCGAAGGAAAAGGGAATGGAAAGAAGAAAGGGCTGTTTGGGAAGGAAAATGGAAGATGAAAAAAGTTGGCCTAGAAGAGAAATTAGCAGCAACAGAAGAAAAGAAGATGGATGCATTGTGTGTACTCCAAGGAGTTCGGGCCAAACAGAAGGCTGCTGAACGAGATCTCTTACACCTCTGCAAACGAGCCTCGAGTTCAGGCATGTCTTCACATCCTACTTCTTGAAGTCTGATTTTCCTTTTAGTTCTGTTGGGTAGTCGTTTTTAAGACGACTTCTTTTCTGGGGGGGATAAATGTAGTACGTAATAAAGTAATATTGTAATTAGAATTAGTTATGCTTTGTCGAGAGAGGGTAGTTAGGAAGCGAGGGGATGCCTTCGTTGGTTTTCCCAACCAATCGACCATTATATAAGAACTTTGGAATATGGATGTTGGACTCATGTTTTTTGGTAATAAAGAAAGTAATACCATTTCCTCGCCACCTTGGTATTCTAGTATTCTGTGTATTCTGTTATTATTGGTAATAAATGTCTTATTGGTACTATTGAATCCATGCTGTATTATTTTGTATATTGTGCATTAATAACCATTCTACAGTTCGCCACAAGTTACATATAGGACCGTCCTAAGGACGGGGCCAAAATAAGGGGACATGACATTTGATGTTCCCATTCTTAACCTAGAAATGAAACGCTTATGTGGTCAAGGGGTGGCAAACCTTGAGCACTTCTCGTTAGTAGAGGATATATAGTATTTAAATATACATAGCAACTAGGTAGTTGATTTAATAAAATGTATTAGGGGAAAATCGTGAAGTCTTATAAATAAGACAATTTTCCTAATGGCACCAAGAGATATAAAGATGATACAATCAGTATAGCATAGTAGAAGAATGTACATATCATGACAACAATCATCATGAGATATGATATGGAGATTCATAACATCGATCATAAAAGGAGAAGATCAATCATGTGCGGAGACATCATTATCAAGAGTAAGGAAGTATACAAAAGAGATGAAGGACACATCAATATCATGAAGAGGGAGCCTCCACTGTTTTTTGGCAAAGCAATAAGGATATTAACTTAGTGACGTCTATTGGAATATTATTTTCGATGAGAGAGCCTATCGAGCCTTTTACTAAACACACTCCTCTGTTTGGAAATATGGAGTAGTGAATCATTCAAATCAAGACAAGCACAAAACAGAGTTACATGGAGTCCATCATCGAGTCTAATGAAGAATATTCCAATGTTGACTGCATCTATCATCTGTGTGCTAACGTTAAGTTGACTGCCGTATGGAAGGAGATATAATATCTTGTCGGAGGTGCTTCCGATTGAGTTGTCAATGTTCAACAGTTTATCTAGGGAGTCACAGAGTTGCAAATTAAACATTGATCTAGAGTAGAGCTTACAGTGGAATGATTAATAAGTGTTAAAACAAGCCACAGTAATGATAAACATATGCTGCGATTAAAGTTATTACCCAAGATTTTCCATGAATAATGAACTGTGTTGAAAATATGGTGTCGTCAATTACTTCACACCGCTGACCATTATGGAAGAGTTGTGGGCGAGACTTAGACAAAGATTGATGGGAAAAAGGAACAGTATGGAGCATTGTTGATCAATAGCGTTTAGTCAATAACGTTAAAGAGATACAAATTAAAGAATTGACCAATCAAATGGTTAGTCATAAACTCTCGATAATAATAAGTTAATAAGTGGCAGTGATTACACCATTAATACCATTGATCATTTATTGAGCTTTGTGGATGATAGCGATCAGATATATGATTGATTAGAAAGAAATCATAATGGAAGACTAATCAGTATTGTCATGAAGAAGAACAATGGGAAAGGAGGTGTCTCATCGTTATGAAGAGATGTGATCTTTGTCAATTGAAAGATATCAGAATGCCATTGGTCATACTTCAGCAATCATCGAATCGGAAACCTTTTATCTCTTATCCATATTTGGATCTGCTCTTTGAGCGTCTGCCTATTTGGTTAATACCGGTTGCAAGCACATCAAGGAAGATCAGGGATAGCACCATTGATTGCAAGGAAGAATCGTACACATCAGACTTGTTGCAAGTTTGTGATTCCAAATCTGAAATAACAACTATATTGCTATAAGCGATATTACCTTATCAGACATTGCAGGAATTAAAGGATCAAATCTGAGACATCAATCCTAACGCTATAAGTGATATTGTCTTACATTTCATTGCATACATTCAAGGATTACGTCAGATATAGAAATATAATCGCTATAAGTGACTATAAGACAATGTAATTGCTGTAAGCAACTACATGACAAGATCATCTTGCATATTTTGTTGAGTCCTTCATGTTGTAGTTGATGTCTCCTTCATGTTGATTCTTGGAGGAAATCCAAGGATCTTGTAGCATCCTTCACTTGTGAAACGATTCCCTTCCTTGATCTGATTTGATCTTGAATTGAATCTTGTCTTTCCTCTAATTTGCTTTGAATCTTCTAAGTTGCCTTGTCCGCTTTCTTTGAACTTGCTTGATTGTTCCATCCTCACCCCGTGCATCAACCCCTACAAAGAGAAAGGAAACCTTGTATCAAAGTTGTGAATAATGAAATGCAAGTTGAGTTTTGAAGAACTTTGAATTATTTTCATGATAAACAACTCTTCAATGGGATTTCAGCTTGAATAGGACAAACCACAGATTGGAGTTTTGAATTGGATTGAAAATTTGAATTTGGATTAGGGCATTTAGGACTTAGATTTGGGTTGGGATTGGATTCTTGGAATAATCTGATTTTGTCCTTAACAATTTTGAACATTAGACTTAGAAACCCTCTTGAAATGCTCATCGCCAATCTGGAAAGGCATCTTCATCATTCTGATTTTTCTTTCTTGAATCTGATTTGATTCCTCAATTCTGATTTGATTCTTTAATTCTGATGCTAGGAAACTTCACCCTTGGATGCTTGATTTCACCTTTTCTGCTATAAATTGCATCTTTCTGCCTTGATTTACCTTTATTTTGTATTGTATAATGTTTGAACGATGCTCTTTAACTTCTTATGGGGCACTCATGTTTGGAGCTGCAATCTTGCTTTGATAACATCTGACCCTCCTTATTTTTGCATTCTCTCTAAGGTTGGAAATTAGCATGTGTTAGGGACAAATTGCTTCCCAAGCACGGAATTTCGCATGAGACAAGGAATTGAAGACAGAATCTTCATGTTGTTGAGATTTGTTTTTTGTTTTCAAGTTTTCATTTCCTTCATTTGATAAGGGCGGCCAACTTTATTCTTGAAATTTACCTTGCTTGAAAGGTATAAATGCAAGTTCAGGCTCTCAAATCCAAAACACAATTCACACTTGCACATACTTCTGCTCTTATTTGGCCTGATCTGTTCCTAATTCGCCTATTTCTGCTCTTAACTTCATTTGTCTACTTAAAATCAGATTGCATTGTGTTTGAAAGATGATAATGAAAAGATGTTCTATATATAATGCTCAAATTTGTAATTGCAATCTCCTAAGGCTAGCCGACCTGATTTGGCCATTTATGTTATATTTGAACTTGCAAATTTGTTTTGTCGAATCGTCCATATTCCCTGTTTTTTTTTGTATTTTAAATTATGTTTCTTTTCTAAGGTTGGAAATCAGGGCTTCAGCTGGATTTTAGGGCAGGTTTGTGAGCTTCAACTGGACTCTAAGGCGGATTTGCATGCTTCAGCTGGAATTTTTAATGGAAATTCATGTTTTAGCTGGACTCTTAAGGGGAAATTCAATCTTCAGGTGGAATTCTTTAATTTTGAGCCAGATTGTGAAGACTTTAAGCTGAACTCCCATTTCAAACAAAGATTTTCGCTTTTCCACGAAGGATTTTTTTTAAATTTTTACTTTACCCTTTTTGATTAAGGATCTTCACTTTTTAACTCAAGAGTTTCTAATTACGTTTAAGGATATTTTCATTTCTTGCTTCAGAATTCTTCTTTCCACAAGGATTATTTTATTGTCAACTTTTGGAATTTTCTTATTTTTTCTCATTTGTCAAGGTTAGAAATCTGACCTTGACAAGGAATTTTCCTTATTTTGGTTTTGAACAAATTCCATATTCCATTTGCAATCTTTGGATAAAATCCAAAAATCCTTATTTCATTTTCATTTGGAGGATAAAATCCTTATTTCAATTTTGAAATTTTCATTGATGCTCATCTAAATTTTGGAATTATTTTATGAAAATCTTTCTCTAATCCTCACCATTTCCAAATTTCATTTTCTTCTCACAACTAAAATCCTTCTCTCTTTGGAATTTTCCACGATCCTTGTGTGGATTTGCAATTTTCTCCTTGACAATTTTTCAACTCCATGCTTTATCAAGCAACCTTTCTCATGATTTTGCACTCAATTCCCAATTTTAAAGGTCACTCACTAATGGACTTTGGAGTTGAATTTACTAACATGACTTGCCCATTCCTTAAGAATTAGAAATCTAAGAAGCCTGAAAATGTTGCCAACTGAAGGACAACCAAACTAAACACTAAGCTAGAAAGTGGAAAAAAAGAGGGGGTCCCCATTTGCAATGGGCATGTGTGTTTACAACACAACAACACCTTCCATCTAGAAGTCATTGAGTACCACTTTCCTACCTTGTTGTTCAAACCTTATTTATAACTTTTGCAAGTTGAAACAAAACTCTACAAGTGATAACATCCATGTCATGCTAAGAATAACATCATTGTCCTCTATGTCCATTGTCAACAACATAAAATTCATATTTCATCTCATAATCACCCAACTATATACTCAAATTAGAAATCTTACGAGTACAAGGAAGATGATACTTGTTACCTACCATTACCTTGAATCCATAATGCTCTTTAGTTTGCAATACCCTCTTAGCTACAAACCTCCAATCAATGAAACTATGCATAGCTCCTGTATCAATGAAAGCAACTACATGCTGCCCATGAACTATCAATCAGGAGAGCTGCTCACAAATTATGCATTTTGTGTTAATGTTATTGTAGCTATGGTCGGATTCCTTCAGGCCGACATAGATAACATAAATGTCTAATTGGCCTATCAGCCTTAGACATTTATATGAGCCAATTCATTAGATATGAAAAATATAATTAATATGCCGACTTGCATATTCAATTTGTTATTAATTAACAATCACTTAATTAATGAAGCCAACTTGGAAGTCTGCCACCCTCATTGGGTTGTGTTGTTTTGGGAAGTGCCGACCCTTGGTGAAGGGGCACTACCGATAGGTATAAAGGAAGATTGAATCTTCCTCCCTTGGATCTATCATACACACAATCAGCAGACCGGATTCATTCTACAGCAGATCAAATTCCTTCATTCATTCAGTTAGTCTAATATATATACACAGCCGTCTGTCATTCACATCCGTTTGATTTTACACAACAGTTTGATTATATATAGCAGATTGATTTCATATTGGAGTTTGATATTCATAGAGGAGATCGATAATATTGGAAGATCGATATTGTAATTGTTATTGATCTTGACCTTGATCAATAATAGATCGATATTGTAGACCGATTCACTGTAATCAGAACTGTGTATCAACTTTCAAATAATATAAGAAGATATTGTTGAGCTGGGTTTTACTCCCTCAAGAGGGTTTTCCCAAGATAAGAATACTGTGTTAATTGTGTAAATTATTTTTTATATCTTTGATCATAAAATTAACATGGTATCAGAGCGGGTTTGAGGAGATCGTGATCAGATTTCCTTATAGCAGTGAATTTCCCTTTCACCTCTCACCTTCAATGAGCAATATCAAAGCCTCGAAAATGGTGTACGGTCTCAAGGTCGATGATAGACTTGAAGGTGCTTCAAACTCCACTTTATGGAAGTTTAGAGTTCTTGTTGCACTTGAAGAAAATGATCTGCTTCAGTTTGTGGAGGAAAAAGATTTATCTGAACCAGAAGATCAAGCGGAGAAACTTCAATTCAAAAAGAATGCCACAAAAGAAAAGAAGATCTTGATTGACTCCGTAAAGGATCACTTAGTGCCTCTCATTTCAAAAATGACAAATGCAAGAGACATGTTCAAAACCTTGGAAGGTCTATATGAGATCAACAACACAAGTAGGGCCTTTGCATTGAGGCAACAACTTCACCAAGTCAAAATGGCGAAAGGGGAATCAGTCATATCTTTCTTCATGAAAATCTCAGAGCTGAGGGATCAACTAAGCGCCATTGGAGATCAAGTTATGGATAAAGATCTTGTCATGTTAGCATTGAATGGCCTTCCTCATTCTTGGGAGCCATTTATTCAAGGTATAAGTGGGAGATCCAAATTTCCTAAGTTTGATCGTCTTCGTGCTGATTGCATCCAAGAAGAATCTAGGTTGGCTATACGGGGAATTATCAAAGGCTCTCAAAATGAAGACACTCATGTTCTTACCACCCAATCTACTAAGAAGAAAGGAAGAAATTGGAAGAAAGGCAACTTCAAGAGGAATAGAGATCAAAGGTCAGACTTTGCACTTGATTCAAAGAAGAAAGATCTCTCCCACATTCAGTGCTTTAGATGTGACAAGTTTGGTCACTATGCAAGAGATTGTTTGACAAGGCCTAAGCAACAAGTGACAGACATTAATGAAGTCTCAACTCAAAAGGAAGCAGAAGACAACTCTAATGGATTCCTCTTCATATCTGCCTTATCAAGTAATGTTCCCACGGATAGTGACACTTGGTTGATTGATAGTGGAGCTTCTCGACACATCATAGGCTATCAAGAACATCTTTCGGATTTGGTAGAAAGGGAGTCTAATCTTCAAGTGATCATTGGAGATGATGCCCGCTATTCAGTGAAAGGATTTGGCGTTACATCACTCAATCTAGAATTCGGGATTTCTCTTCATCTAAGTGATGTCTTATTCGTGCCAGGAATCAAGAGGAATCTTGTGTCTATTTCAGCCTGTGAGGGCAAAGGTTATCAAGTAGCATTTTTAGAAGGGAGAGTTCTTGCATGGCCAAAGAACTCCAGCATCAAGACTGCACGTGTGATCGGTAATCAACATGAGTGTATAAGCTTTCCATTCGTCCAGTTCAAGCTCTTCTACATGACTCTTGCAGTTCCAACGAACTATGGCATAGAAGACTTGGGTATCTACAATATAGTGCTCTTCCATCATTGGAGAAGATGGTTAAAGGTATTCCTAAACTTAGTCATGTATATGATGGTACTTGTAAAGGTTGTGCTATGGGTAAAAATACTAAGAGTCCATTTCACAACAACGAAAATAGGTCAAAAGAAATATTAGATCTTGTACATTCTGATTTATGTGGTCCAATGTCTATGGCATCCCTAAGTGGATTTTTGTATGGTGTAACTTTCATAGATGATTACTCTAGGAAGACTTGGATTTATTTCTTGAGGTCTAAAGAGTCTGATGAAGTCCTAGGTAGATTTAAAGAGTTTAAGGCTCTAGTAGAAAACTTGTTTGGAAAGAAAATTAAAGTTTTAAGGTCTGATAATGGAGGTGAATACACCTCTGGTAGCTTTCGCGATTTCTGTATTAAGGCAGGAATCAAGAGGGAGTTTTGTGTCCCTTACAACTCACAACAAAATGGGGTTGCAGAAAGAAAGAACAAATCCATTGTTGTATCTGCTAAAGCCATGATCCATGATCAAGACCTTCAAACCTTTCTTTGGATAGAATCTTCCAGGACAACTGTATATGTCCAGAATAGATGTCCTCATCGGATACTATAGAACATGACCCCAGAAGAAGCCTTTTCAGGGGTTAAGTATGATGTTAGTCATTTGAGAATCTTTGGTTGTCCAGTGTATGTCCGTGTACCTAAGACAAAAGAATCAAGTTGGAACCTTCTAGCAAGAGAGGAATATTTGTGGGCTACAGTGAAAACTCTAAAGCCTACATGATTTACATTCCCGATCAGAAATAGATAGAGGTAAGCAGAGATGTTACATTTGAGGAAGATGTTGCATTAAGAAAATCTAAAGGTTCATGCATGGAGATAGATGAAGACCGATAGACTCCTCAAGACATGGACATTGATCATACTCCTGAGATTCAGAGGGAGTTCACAAAACCTGAAGAGAATGATGATTCATTTGAGCCTTTGGATCCTACTGATGGGCCTAGAGATATTATTGTGAATCCAAAGAGACCTCTTTGGGAAAGAAACACCATGCAGGAGGCAGAAAAGTTCGTGGCTCTAAGAGGCACATTTAGAGAAAGTAAAAGACCACATAGATTCTCTAGCTATGTTGCATTGATGTAATATTATTGAGACTGAACCTTCCAGTGTTGAGGAAGCCTCAAATCAACAAGTATGGAAGGATGATAATGATGAAGAATATCAATCCATTATTAAGAATGATGTTTGGGATATTGTACCTAGACCTGAAGGAAAGTCAGTTGTATCTTCCAAGTGGCTAGTCAAGATTAAGCATGCAGTTGATGGAAGCATTGAGAAGTGCAAGGCTAGATTTGTGGCATGTGGGTTCTCTTTGAAAAAAGGTATAGACTATGAAGAAACATTTGCCCCAGTTGCCCATCAGGACCATCATTGCCATTGCAACAGCTAAGGGATGGAAGCTACATCAGATGGATGTGAAGACAACTTTTCTCAATGGTGTTATTGAAGAAGAGGTCTACATTGAGCAACCGGAAGGCTTCGTGATTCATGGGAAAGAGTCTCATGTATGAAAATCACAAAAAGCTTTATATGGTCTTTAGCAGGCTCCTCGTGCATGGTATGAAAGGATTGATTGATACTTGGTAAGTTTGGGGTTCTACAAGAATGATACTGATCCGAATCTCTACTTCAAGATTGTCAGTGGTGAAGCTTTAATCTTGGTTCTCTATGTTGATGACTTATTTCTTACTGGAGAAGAACATCTCATCTTTAGATGCAAGGAGTTGACTTCAGAATTTGAGATGAAGGATCTAGGACTTATGCATTTCTTCCTAGGTTTGGAAGTGTGGTAGAGGCCTAATGAGATAACCCCGAGTCAAGGAAAATACACCATTGACATCTTAAAGAGATTTGGAATGTTAGATTGCAAGTCTATGTCTACACCGATGGAAACTAACTTGAAGAAGTTGAGTGAATCTGCAGCTAGTTCAGATCTTGTGAATCCTACCATGTACAAACAGTTGATCGGATCCTTGATGTATCTAGTTAACACTAGACCGGATATTTTCTATGCAGCGAGTTTACTTAGTCAATTCATGTGTGAACCCAAGCAGGTACATCTAGTTGCAGCCAAGCATATCTTGAGATACTTGCGTGGCACAGTTGGATATGGCTTGAAATATTCTTCCAGTGTGGACCTAAATCTGCAAGGCTATTTTGATTCTGATTGGGTAGGGAGTGTTACTGATCGAAAGAGCACCTCTGGTTGTTGCTTCAGTTTGGGATCTGCTATGATTTCTTGGTGTAGCAGGAAGTAGTCTTCAGTGGCACTAAGCATTGCAGAGGCATAATACATTGCAACATATGTAGCAGCTGGCGAAGCAGTGTGGCTTCATAAGCTTCTTGCAGGATTGTTTGGACAATCGTTGGATCCTACAGTTATTCATTGTGATAACCAAAGCTGTATGAAGCTCTCTGTCAATCCTGTGTTTCATGACAGAAAAAAGCATGTGGAGACCAAATATCACTATATTAGAGATATGGTGCAAAGGAAAGCTATTCAGTTGAGGTACATTAGCATTGATGATTAAACGATTGATATTCTCACCAAGCCTCTTACCAAAGTGAAGTTTGTGCATTTTTGAGACAAGCTTGGAGTTGTGAAGATTGAAGCCTTTGCTGAGAGGGAGTCTCAACATCAATGATTTTGTGAGATGTACTATAATGCATTCTTCTTTGTAAAGGAGAAGTTTGAGGTGCAAGCCCTTGTTAATGCATTCTTCTCTATGAGAGAGAAGTTTGAGGTGAAAGCCCTTGTTCCAACCTTTGGGAGTAGCCATGGTGGATCCACCCTCTGGGAGTAGCCATGGTGGATGTCATGTGAGATACTCCATAACTGAGTACTTGTGTTCATTTGCATTTCCATTGATGGAAGTATCCATGATGGACCCACCCTTTGGGAGTAGCCATGGTGAATATCACTACATGACTCAGATATTGAGAAGTATTCCTCCCAAGCTAAGAGGGAGTGTTAATGTTATTGTAGCTACGGTCGGATTCCTTCAGGCCGACATAGATAACATAAATGTCTAATTGGCCTATCTACCTTAGACATTTATATGAGCCGATTCATTAAATATGAAAATATAATTAATATGCCGACTTGCATATTAGATCTGTAAATAATTAACAATCACTTAATTAATGAAGCCGACTTGGAAGTCCGCCACCCTCTCATTGGGTTGTGTTGCTTTGGGAAGTGCCGACCCTTGGTGAGGGGGCACTATCGATAGGTATAAAGGAAGATTGAATCTTCCTCCCTTGGATCTATCATACACACAATCAGCAGACCCAATTCATCCTACAACAGATCAAACTCCTTCATCAGTAGATCAAATTCCTTCATTCATTCAGATTGTCTAATATATATACACAACTGTTTGTCATTCACATCCGTCTGATTTTACACAGCAGTTTGATTATACATAGGAGATCGATATCATATTGGAATTTGATATTCATAGAGGAGATAGATAATATTGTAAGATCGATATTGTAATTGTTATTGATCTTGGCCTTGATCGATATTGTAGACTGATTCATTGTAATCAGAACTGCGTATCAACTTTCAAATAATATAAGAAGATATTGTTGAGCTGGGTTTTTCTCCCTCAAGAGGAGGGTTTTCCCAGGATAAGAATATTGTGTTAATTGTGTAAAATCTTTTTTTATATCTCTGAACATTTTGGAGATGCAAAAATGCTCCCAAAATGGACCGCTAAGCCCAATAAGCCCCAACAGTAATCAAAGACTCCTCTCCATGTAGAAATAACTCTCCAAAACCCCAAGTTGAATGCCCTATCTTCCTTATGCCCACTGAAGAAGAGTACGACTTGCATAGAATGGTATGACGAGCAAAGACAAACAAATGAACCATTAAAACTCTCCTCAAGCTCCTCAAATCAATTTTGTCAATCAGATTTACAATTAGCTTTGCTAAAACTGAAAAACAAACTCCATAATATGCCCAAATGTGATCTGTGAAGTGAAATCACCAAGAAATTCTCTAGATTATATCTCTCAACAACATAGAGATTGTTGCCTGCAAGGGTTTTCATCCTCAAAAACCAAAGAAGAGAAATCCTCTTCTAGGAGAAATAATAATAACAAATATCAAACTCCGTGTAAGAGAAATGAGTTCCAACTTCCTTTTTATGTTTCCCCAAAAGGGGTTTGCCTCACCTAGATAGTCTTTTTCAAATATTAAAATAAAATCAAAGACTTCATATAGTGCATTTAAGTCTCCAAAAAGAACCCTTAATTAAATGCTTGCATTGCACTTTAATCCTGGCACCCAAATATTCTTTATTTTAAAATATACTAAATAACGATAAAGTTAAATAGTTAATTTAACTTTATAAAATATTAATATATTGTTATTAAAAATAAAATCACCAGACTATACCAAATACTGGGCCAATGATATTAATTGCTCCCTTTGACATATCTAAAAATAGAAATGTCGACAACTGGCTCAATTGGTGCCTAAAACTGACTTACTAAAAATAGTATGGGAAAACTCATCTGAAGTCACTTCGGAAGAGGGTGTTATGCTTCTTAATTGCCAGAACCCAGATAATCATCTGATACTGCCATTGCGTTGGATTAACTACCTCCAAAGTCCCTTAACCCTAACTCATTATCCTATGGGAACCCAACTGTATAGGCTAACAGTCCACCCTACTAATCAAGTTAGGAAGGGGACATTACATGTTTGAAGAATGCAAAATCATCTTTCGTAGGCGATTAAGGGTTTCTAATAGATCTGGATCAGTTTGGAGGGTAAAAGAAGTGACTTGAATTTCTTATTTGAATCGCCCTTGTGCTTTTCCTTGCATTTAGTTGCTGGAGTAGAATTATGAGTTACATTTTGTGAGTATTAAAGGCTTGGTTTGGTGGTTTGCAATTGTGATATGACTGAAATATTATGGCAGACCTGTAGTAATCTTTGCATGAGCATTTGATGGTGATTTTTAAGACATTTCAGACCTTCTAGCTGCAAGAAGACACATATTTCTGAAGGTACTTTTGCTTAGTCTATTTGCTAAGTGCATAATTGATTTTAATATCATTTTGAATGTCAAAACATCTTGACTTTATGAATAGGAGTTTGTATCGTTCATGTATTTCAGTTTTAGATGATGTTGATGTTGCTTTTCCATAGACATGCTTCTGCTATGAATGAATGAAACAAATCAGATCAGTATTGTAAGTATTTATTTGTATTGGCATTTTTCATGGATCAGAAAGTTAATGTACTTTGTCAGTAAATGTATACAAATTGTTTGACAAAATACTCAAGGTAAAAGTGCAAAAAAAAAAAAAATAATAGCAAATAGGGCAGCATATTACAGGAACTATGGTGTGCTTCTTTTGCCCGTTTTCAAACTACTATGAAGAACCTCTTTTCACCTCTTATGGTACTGTTGTACTATTTTAAATCTCATTTTTTAATGTGCCTTTTCATTTGGCAAGTTATCACTGGGATTGTCTGTCTGCATACATGTTGCATTGTATTAGAAACACGCCAACAAAGTTTCATCTTTTTAGGTCTCATTTTCTGTAATGCAAATTTATATGTTTGTCAGGTTGGAGAAGATGAGTTTGGATATATGCTTGCTGATATCTTGGAGAAAAACAATGTCAATAACAAGGGCATGCGCTTTGATGCCGGAGCTCGGACAGCTTTGGCATTTGTCACTTTAAGGGCTGATGGTGAACGCGAGTTCATGTTTTATAGAAATCCTAGTGCAGATATGCTACTTCTTGAATCAGAACTTGAAGTGGATCTCATCAAACAGGTACACTTTAGATCACAATGCTTATTCATGATGTGGTCTCTTACACTGTAGTAATTATAAAGTACAACTTAAATACCTTCTATTCTGTTTATATACTTTAGAGAGTCCTTTTTCTATATATTAATCCTACCTAATCTGTATTCCTTCTATTGAGCCTTAATTTATACAGGCAAAAATTTTCCACTATGGATCTATAAGTCTGATTGCAGAGCCATGTAGATCAGCACATCTGGCTGCAATGAAAATAGCAAAGGATGCTGGCGTTGTGCTTTCATATGATCCTAATTTGAGACTTCCATTATGGCCAACAGCACAAGCGGCTCGAGAGGGCATTTTGAGTATATGGGATAGTGCAGATATTATCAAGGTAATAAGTGCAAGTGCTTTGACATTTTACTTACAAATTGAATAAACTGGTTTCTTTTTGGCTTTTCATTGATAAACTCTTCTGTTTGCATTATATCTAATGAAATATTATCAATAAGCTATATAATTTTTAACTTATCTGTAACTAATTTTGACGATGTGATGCATGCAGGTAAGTGAAGAAGAGATTGTATTTTTAACTGAAGGGGGAGATCCTTTTGATGATGCTGTTGTACGTAAACTTTTCCACCCAAATCTCAAGCTACTGCTTGTAACAGAAGGTCGTCATGGTTCCCGATATTACACAAAGGTAATAATTGAAACTTGAATGATTGAGTTGGACGGTCTAAATTTGTGAATTCGCAACAAGTATTGCTTTTAGTTCTTTCTTAGCATATTTTCTCAGCTTAGGAAAAGTGTCTTAGCATCTATTCTCAGTTAGGAAAAACTCTTAAAATAGGCAAAATATTTGCAATAGAAACTGCTCTGATCACAATTGCCAAAGGTTACTTGAAACTTGCATCAGGAATTAAATAATGATAATTCTTTGGATGTGTTTAGGCCTAAAATAAACAATTTAAATGCTAAAGAAGTGTGTGACTTCGCTTTTTAAGGCATACATTTATCTACACTGTACATAACATGTTCTATAGCTATACAAATCCATATATTCAAGCAAATAACATGGCTAAACAGCTTTTATATTTTTTCAAACTCCATAAGTGTTGCCTATGCTCCAACGCTTGTGCATTTCATACTTTCAAACTCCAAAAGTGTTGCTTAAGCTCCAATGCTGATGTACTTTCGAACTCTAGAAGCATTACTATGCTCCAATCCTTGTGCCTTCCGTACTTTGATACTCCAAAAACGATGCCTATACTCCAATGCTCGGATATTCACAGAATAGATATATTGTAAAGGCTTTAGAAACTTCTAAGCAACTGCACTTATCCCTACACAACTGGCTTGTAGAGACGTGTACTTTGAAGTAGGTTATGGATATCTATCAAGCATTTGGATATGCATGCAGTGATATGCATGAAGAATGTGTTAGCATAGACATTGCATTTCAATTGCACTACAACAAAATTCTTGAGTTTTGGATAATTGTATCAACATTTACCAAAGCATTTTCTGATAGATATCAAAGTTGAAAACATCTTGGTAGACTTGCATGTGAAAGTGGAAGTGAAAACAAGGCAAGTTAACTATTTGGTAAAGTTCTACCCCACGTGGCCTGTAAGAGGACACATACATGGCATGTGAACTGTTTGATAGTATATCTCAAATAGAATGTGGTCACATGGAGCACAATGATTTTAGGATTTACACAAAATAGATTTGTTGAAAAGGCTTTGAAAACATTCAGGAACATGCAATTATGAGGTGTAAAGTGGAACTCTACAACCTTTGCCCTTGCCCTCTCCTTCTACTGGGTGCACAACAAAAGCACGTGAATTGTTTGATAAAATGCCTTGAAGGAATGTAGTCTCGTGCTATGTCTTGGCAGTTGGAAATGCACAAAATCATTTGTTGGAAAGGCATTAGAAGCTTCCAAGAGAATGCAATTGTGTCTTGTCCCCTTTTCTTTAAGTGGGACCTATTTCGAATTTTGCCTTTCAGCTCATTTCCGTTCCCCATGAGCTATCAAGCAGTGCTAGGAGGGCCCTTCTTGTGGCGCTCTTTTGGCACCACCCTTGGCGTAGTCCTATTTCATATCTAAACTTGGGTGCCAACCTTTATTTGGGCCGACTCGCTTGATTAAGGAGGTGTTTGACCTCATATATGTATTGGCCTTTTTGAACCAATAACAATCATCGATCATCTCATTGTTTTGATATTTGCAATTCCAATTCGGAATTGGTCTTCGAAGCTTGCAGTTTTGAAGGTGCAAGACCCTCCCTAGTCTACCCATTCAATTTGGTGAAGTCTCGTTTGGAGATCAAATTGTTAGAGATCAAGGAGAGCAATTGGAGTTGGATGTTCATTCATTTTATCTGTGATCTAGGCCTTATTGTTGTTGCAAATAGAGCCATCTTTGAGCGAACAACAAGCATATTATTGGAGGATGGTGATGTGCATATGCTAACAACAATTCGGCTACTTTTGTTTACCCGCTGGGGTAACCTAGTTTACTAATGCATAGACGTTACAAGAAATACAAATATATAATAACAAACTCTTTATTGATCATTCATAACTTCAATACATTTACAATAGCCACAAGATCATGATATCTTCAACGAACAAGTACAATGTTTATATAAAACCTGAAGCGGTGCGACCAAACATCGTCACCCGTTCCCAACCGACGGTAGTAACTAAGTACCGTCGGCGCATACCCAACTAACATCTGATATACGGCTAACAACTTTAATCTCTACAATCAACATCAGCATGTCTATACTCTTATTTCTCGCTTCATACATCATGGATCCCTATATCTCTGTAAATGGCGCACTCATATTCGTACCTTCCATTAGGGGCGACACATTTACATGTTGGCAGGCATTGCAAACAGCTCATTCTCATATTGGTAGGCGATTAGATTGACATATCAGTTTGGAGGCCATTATTGTGACATAGCGGCGACATTGGTTCATCAAGCTCAGGTAAGGATCAAAGGTTAGCAATTTGCATTTCAAGCTCCTTTCAATCCATTGCTGTTCATTCGTGCTTCCCAATGCAGATCTTCGTCTGTGGCCTAAGGTGCATCATTTGCCCTCAATTGTACTCGATTTGAATATAAAATTGATAATTATCTTCTGAGCATATTGTGTCTTTGTATATCATTCTTGCAGATATATACTTTGGATATTTCAAATTGGCATGCGTAAAGATAAATTTCACAACCTTTGCCATCATCCTCCCTACTCGTCTGAAATGGGAGCTTTAGAACAACGTACGTACCTCCATCTAAACACGAAGGATAGAAGAATTTCATTAGATGTTTTAGTTGTAGCCTACCCATGACATACATGTATAATGTGGAGACATAGACTTGCGAGCAAGCATAGAAAAGGAATGTGAACCGTTTGACACAATGCCTCAAAGAGATACTAACTTAGGAAATGCAAAGATCACATGAAAAATGCAAATTGGATTTGTTGAGAAGGCTTTAGAAATTTTCAAGCAAATACAATTGGCAAACGTAAAGCTAATTACACAAAGCCTTTGTGAACTATTTTTTAGGTTGTCTAAATTGAATGTGGTTGCATTGTACGCCATGATTGCGAGACATGTCAAAATAGATATATGGAAGATTGGCAAGCTAAGCCTCCCCTTCTTCGATGGATATGAAAGATCAAAGACATGAGCTTGGGTGCAAAAGGTAGACACATTTTTCACTTAATCCAATGCTCGAAGATGAAGCAATCAAGTACACAGTGCTACACCTTGATGGAAATGCTCACGAATGGTAAACTTTGGGACATGATAAAAAAACATGCTATGCCGACTTCACAGAGAGACTCATCGATAGATTTGATGGGAAGGACCTTGAGCTCAATTTCAAGGAGTTAACATAGTTGAGGTAAGGAGGATCCGTGGATAGCTATATTGCTGAGTTCTAGACTCTCTTTGTCTTGGTGACTGACATATCAAAGAGGAGGTTGATAGCTCTTTTCATGGATAGGTGGATGGATCCTTTGCGGGGTTGGGTTAAGGCCCTTAGCCCTAGCACACTCACAAGAGAAATCAAGAAGGCTCGTGATATGTCCACAACTACCTCCCGGAATCAAACTTTCCCAAGGCGCCTGTTACACATAAGGACATAGGCAAGAAACCATTTCAAAATGTTTTGCCCAAGAAGACTCCAATTGATGATGCAACCAAACAAGATCTAAGGAGAAGTAAGCTTTGTTTCAGCTGCAAGGAACCATGGTAGTCTGGTCATAGATTCCTTGGCAAACGAAGGATCCATTACATCGAGGTTGTATTTGACACTGAGGAGGAGGCCGACGAGTCTAAGGAGCACGATGAGGAGCCTCCACATGTAGAGAAGATAACCACAATCATAAGGAAAGGAGGTAACATTTCTGTCCTTTCTGGCTCTCCACAATGCAATGTATTTCTGGTTTGTGGTGCTATACAAGGATAGCGGGTCATCGTCATGCTTGACAGTGGGGCCACACTCAATTTCATCAATGCCTCTGTAGTGGCCAAGATAGGGTTGCACACAGTTGAACATGCGGGATTTGATGTCAAGGTGGTAAGAGGCCAACTCCTCCCATGCACACAGTTGGTGCCACAAATGAGTTGATACCATGGGGAACTACATCATCACAGTGGTGGACTTGGATGATAAAAATGTCATTTTGGGCATCCAATGGATAGAGATTCATGACAAATACACCCAAAGTTTCAAGCATTTGGAGTTCACATTCAAGGTGGATGGAAAGGTGTTCTTTTGAGGAATGTCTAATGGAGGGTGTAGAGTAGTTTCGACCAAGTACATGGAGGCTATTTTAAGACATGATGATGTGGTATGGGTAGCACAGTGCTTGGTTTTTTCCAAATCTTTGGACCCATCATACACATCACTATGATGATGAGCTATAATCAACGTTGAGTAGGCACATTTTGGTTTTTAGTGACATTCCCCTTGGGATATTGCCAGACAGAGTCTTCGAGCACATGATAGAGTTGGAGGAGGGAGCCAACCTAGTCATCACGACTCTATACAGGCATGCCAAGAATCTCAATATGAGATTGAGAAGGTGATTCAAGAGCTTCTTGACATGGGACCATTAGGCCTAGCTCGAGCCCTTTTGCATCATTAGTGGTCTTGGTGAAGGATGAAACTCTTAGGATGTGCATCAACTATCGTGCCCTGAACAAGAACATAATTAAGAACCGATACCCCACCCCATGGATTGATGGGTTGTTGGATGAGTGTCATGGAGCAGTCTACTTCTCAAAGATAGATCTCAGATCTGGATATCATGAGATTTGAGTAAGGCAGAAAGATGTTCACAAGATGTCCTTTTTATGTTACTATGGTCATTATGAGTTCTTGGTCATGCCCTTTGGATTGATCAATGCGCCTGCTGCATTCTAGTCTTGCATGAACCACATCTTCAACATGTTGGCTAAATATTTTGCAAGTCACTAAGACTACAACTTGCAAAATGTGTGTTTTAGGCAGCAGTGTGTGAGATTACTCTCTCCTCTCAGCAATAGGGGAGGCTCCCTTCTTACCGCAGGT
>MU228065.1:124813-135799 GCA_018584345.1 Thuja plicata | reverse complement strand
GCCACCCCAAACCTCGCAGCCATAAAGAACCACTGGCGTGACCAGCAAACCGAAAAGAGTCTTCCTGGTCTTCCAGTCCCAGAGCTCAGCCGTTCTGCATTTATTCTGGAGTAAATACAAGGCTTTCTAGCCCCCTGTAACCTTTTCGCTCTACATGTCTCCCAGCTGAGCTTATAGTGAAAATCAATCCCAAGATATTTGTACTCTTTCACAATTTCAAGTGGGCTGCCCTCAAAGATGAATGTAGTAGGCTTTTTTTTTCTCCTTAAAGAGAAAATCATGATTTTGGTTTTGGTAATGTTCACGTGCATCCCAACCTCTTGGCAAAAGCTCTCTAAGGCCCTTAAATGATCTCTCAAACCTTGAGTTGTTTTTGATATTAAGATAAGATCATCCGCGTACAGAAGAAGCTTCACCACGTACCCTGCTAAAGAATCGACGACCATATTATAATGATGATTGAGAATGATTTCTACTTTTTTATCATTGTGTTTAGTGCTAAAATAAACGATGGTATTCTTTGCCGCTTTCTCGATATCTCTTCTTTGTATATGTGAATTATCTTTTATTCATTTCTCTTATCCCCCCCCTCTGTTTTTCTCTCATTCGTTTCTTTATACGTACGCAATGGGGAGAAAGTCATGACTTTTTAGTCGCTATTACTTATTTGACTATTGGGTTGTGTAACGATAATTTTATATTTCATTATTTGTTTATATTATTATATTTTGATACATATATATTTAATATATATTTCATGTATTTCATATTTGAGATGAATATAATAATTATATAAACAATATAGATATATGTATATATATGTACATTTTAGTATTTATTATTTGCTTCGTAAATATAGTAGAATTATATGGTATTAAAATATTACGTTATATTATTTATTTAATTATGTAGTTTATATTTTAATATTATTGTCTATTTATTTAACATTACTATTAATTCTAATACTTTATTTTTATTATCAATATTTATTTAATAACTTTTTATATTTAATTATTATTAAAATCCTATTTGAAGTGGGGACATGACAACTGAATATGCAATAACTCCCTTGATATTGTGAATCTGGCTAAATTGTCTGAAATCGGAGTTGGTGAAATAATTCTCCATGTGACCAAAATGCATTTCCAAAAATAGCCGGGGTCCATCTCTATGGCTCAAAAATAAACCCAAATATAGAAGCCTTTGCTAAAAATAGCAAAATCCATATAACTGAGCCAAAAACAATCTCTTAAGCCAACTGAAAACACTGAGCTCTGCCAATACTGAACCATCAGAAAGCCATCCCTTCACTGTGCTTGAAAAGACCCCCTATCCATGCCTACTAGCCTACGAGGGTCCATTGATAGGCTAATCAATGACTAGCATGATGTCGCTAGCTTGAAGGGGACATCACAGTCCGTCCTTCCTGAAATTGCTTGTCCTCAAGCAATCTCAACTCCGGATGCTGTAAGATCTCACTCTCCCATGTAGCATCCTCAACCGGCATATCCTTCCATTTCACCAAGTACTCCCTGATTGTGCGCCTCCTCAAGTTTCTCTCCCTAAACTCCAAAATAGCCTCTGGCACTAAAACCAACTTGCCCTCATCATCCAAGGGTGGAAGCACTGTAGAAGGAACAATCTGGTGTCCTAACGCCTTTTTGAGACGTGACACATGAAAAACATAATGGACTTTACTCTCTGCCGGTAAATCCAACTCATACGCCACCTCTCCAACTCTCCTGATCACCCTGAAAGGTCCATAGTATCATGGCTTCAGTTTCTCGGCACCACTCCTTTTAAGAGTGGATTCGCGGTAACGTTGTAACATTAAGTATACCATATCCCCTATCTCAAAAATCTGCTCACTCCTCTTCTGATCCGCATACTGCTTCTGCTGATTCTGTGCCTTAGTAATATTCTCCTTAAGGGCCTTTACAATGTCCTGGCTCTCCTGTAACAAGTCTCCAGCACTAGGCACTCTACTGTCACTCAGCAATAGATCCATGAAATTGGGTGCCTCATACCCATATAATGGCATGAACGGTGACATCTGAATAGACATGTGATAAGTGGAATTGTAGCAATACTCGCATAGATAAATCCACTTAACCCAAGCCTTCTGCTGCCCTGCTATGTAGTTCTTGAGGTGTCCCTCCACCCATTTGTTGACTATCTCAGTCTGTCCATCTGTCTAAGGATGGTAGCTAGTACTCGGAGTGAGCTCTGTCCCACACAATCTGAACAACTCCTGCCAAAAGTGACTCATAAACCTGTTGTCCCTGTCACTGACTATGCTCTGAGGTAGGTCATGTAATTTGAACACCTCACGGAAGAATAACTCTGTCACTTGTGTAGCAGTGTACGTGGCCGTAATCGAAAAGAAGTGGGCAAACTTCGTAAGCCGATCAACAACATATATACAATCTCTGCCCTGAGCTCTCGGTAGTCCTGTGATGAAGTCCATAGATAAACACTCCCACTTCCTATTAGGAATCGGAAGGGGTTGTAATAACCCGACTGGATAAGAGTGTTCCTGTTTATTTTGCTGACAAGTAGGACACTCTCTAACATACTCCAACACTTCGGCCTTGAGCCCTTTCCAAGAGAAACGCTCCCAAATCTGCCGGTAGGTCTTGTAGAACTTGGGATGACCTGCCATAGGTGAATCATGATAAACTCTCAACACCATCCTCACCTCTGATCCTGGCACCAATTGAATACGCCCTTTGTAAATGATGAGCTCACTCACAAGGGAAAAATCACTGTCTTGAATGGACCCATCAATAAATCTTGATGCCCATGTATCCTTTGCATACTCGGCAAGGATCAAATGCCTCCAGTCCTCTGATATGTCTGTCATCAAGCTCAAATGAG
Source organism: Thuja plicata (assembly GCA_018584345.1). NCBI lineage: Eukaryota > Viridiplantae > Streptophyta > Pinopsida > Cupressales > Cupressaceae > Thuja > Thuja plicata. The sequence goes on along the minus strand of MU228065.1, from coordinate 132,922 downwards.
GTCTTCGTGTCAAGGCGTCTGCTACCACATTCTGTGTCCCTTTAAAATAGGTAATATCAAAATCATAAGCCTGTAATTTGCTTACCCATTTCTGCTGCCTATCATTGAGATTTGGCTGCCCCAATAAATGTTTCAAGCTGTTGTGGTATGTTTTAATGCAAAATTTGCTGCCCACTAAGTACTGCCTGAATTTGGCCAAAGCATGCATTATGGCCAACATTTCCTTATCATAAATGTTGAAGCTCTTCTCAGGTCCCTTGAGCTTCCTACTCTCATAAACAATTGGGTGCTTGTCCTGCATAAGCACTGCTCCAACAACCTCACCAGATGCATCACAATGTAGCTCAAAAGGTTTGCTGAAGTCTGGTAAAGCTAGCGCTGGGCAAGAAGTCATCAACTCCTTGAATTTATCAAAACACTCTTGTGCCTCAGGAGTCCACAAGAAAGCCCCCTTCATCAAATCAGTCAAGGGTGCTGCGTGCCTGGAATATCCACTAATAAACCTCCTATAGAACCCACACAAACCCAAAAATCCTCTCAAGTGTGTCAGGTTTACTGGAGAGGGCCACTCAACAATAGCACGAATCTTTTTAGGATCCATGCGTACTCCCTGTGCACTGATAATGTGGCCCAGATATAATAACTCTGATAATCCCAAATCACATTTGGACTCCTTGACATACAAGGACTCCCTGCTCAGAATGCTCAACACAGTGTCTAAGTGCCGCACATGCTCGTCCCATGTCCTACTATACACCAGAATGTCATCAAAGAAGACTAACACAAATTTCCTCAACTGAGGCTGAAAGACCTTGTTCATTGTGGACTGAAAAGTAGCTGGAGCATTAGTTAGCCCAAATGGCGTAACTACAAACTCAAAATGGCCACAATGACACCTAAATCCCGTCTTCTCTATATCCTGCTCTCTAACTCGGATTTGATGATACCCTGATCCCAAATCAATTTTGGAGAAGAAACATGCTCCATGTAGCTCATCTAATAACTCATCAATCCGTGGGATGGGGTACCTGTTTTTGATAGTCTTCTGTTCAGGACTCTGTAATCTATGCACATCCTAAGAGTACCATCCTTCTTCACGAAAACCACAAAAGAAGCAAAAGGAGACTTACTTGGTCTAATGTGCCCCATAGCAAGTAGTTCCTTGATGGTTTTCTCAATCTCATCCTTCAATCTCTTTGGATGCCTGTAGGGTGTGATCATGATGGGTTTAGTACCCTCCTCTAACTCAATAATATGCTAAATACCTCTATCTGGAGGTCTACCTAGTGGTATGTCATTGAAAACCTTGTAGTGCTTGGTTCTTAGTTCCTGTATGTCCGGATGGTATTTAGATGCTTGCTGCCCCTATGATGGCATCAATGTGCAACAGGCTGCCCACTCAACCTGGTTATGAGGCAACAAGCTCTCCATGCGCCTACAAGACATCATCCTAAACTCACTGTCTCGGATGGCCGTAAGAATGTGAGTTTTTCCATCAATCTAAAATTTCATTACCATTTCTCTCAAATTGAGAGTGAACTCTCCAATATCATGTAGCCAAGTCATGCCAAGAACTAAATCCGTGTCACCCATGTTAACCATATAGAATTCAACCTTGAATTCAAAGTTATTAATTTTCAATGGAAAACCTGTAATCTTTCTATCACATTTGATAACATAGCCATCTGCTACCCTCACTCTCAAGCCCTCAAACTACTCAGTTTGGATCCCACGTCTCTCAACCAACCTGAAATCAATGAAATTGTGTGTGGCACCTGTATCTAACAATGCGATAACTCGCTGTCCAGCCAACACTCCTCTCATCCGAAACGATCTCTCCTGCTGCACACTAGTGAGACGTGCCTACTTAAGCCTACCTTCAACCTTCTCTTCATCAGTAGACATTTTCTTGAGCTTTTCATCATCTAAACTTTCCTTTTCCTCACTGGATTCCTCATTTTCAGTTTGCTGGTCTGAATTTTCAGAATTGGAATCCTCATAGTAAGCCCACATAACCCTGTTTGCTTTCCCCTTTGGTCTCAAAGGACAGTCGTGGTTCATGTCATAGGGTCCTTTGCAATAAAAACACAGTTTTTTTTTCCTTAAATCATTCAATGTCTCTCTATCCAAGGGGGCGAATGATTTATCTTTATTTTCAGCCTTTGTTTCATTCCTCTCGGGTTTCTTGAAGAATGGTTTGTTTTCTTTGCTAGCTGATGCACCCTTTGACTGAAATTTATTTACTAGGGCTGCATGTTCCATACTTCTAGCCTTCTTAATTGATTCTTGCAAATTAAATGGATCAAAGGCTTTTACCCGCCCCTTCAGAGGTTCGGATAATCCCTCAGTGAACAAAACAACCAATCTTCTATCTGAGATATCTGGCACCATAACGGATAGCCTCTGAAAGTCACTAATGAAATACTCCAATCCGCCTGTCTGTCTCAACTGTGCCAACTCCCTGAAGTAGACTTCTGGATCCTTTTTATCAAACCTCTCTACCAACCTGTCCACAAAGGCCTGATATGAAGTCAGCTGGTTATGCTGAAGGGTAACCATCCCATGGTACCACCAATCATGTGCAACTCCCTCTAAATGTAGTGTGGCATATTTTATTGCCTCCACTTCTGTCATAGGTCTCAGTGCCAGGAAAGTGTCAAGCTTGTGAATCCAAGCTTGCGCTGTCATCCTGCTACTACCATCAAAAGTAGTCAAAGAAAGCTTGCCCGTAGCACGCTTTAATTCATTATTCTGGCCACGAGGTCTCCTATCCTGTCTCGCTGCCTTGTAATGCTCTCTCCTCTGATTGACAAATCGCTCAAAGGTGAGATGCTCCCTAACATGTGGGGCTAGCATCTCCCACTCATCATTGAAGCCATGAGAACATCTGTGAACATCAAATCACCTGCTTCTTCTTCAAGCTCTGGTGTCGGCTCCTCCTGACAAAAGTAGGACGTGTAGGCCTATCAACCGTCCTAAAGTGTGTCCTAGGTCCTCATGGAGAACCAACCGCACTCCTGTTGTCCTCCTGATCCCTATTCTGCCTGCCTGGTGGATTCATCCACTCCATCATTGTAGTCAGTGCCTGTAAGGCTTTGGCCACCTGCTGCTGCTCTGTTCCCATAGTTCTAAAGAACTCTCTCGTTTCTTGATCATCATCCACCCTGTTAACCCTGGGTGGGCTATCCTCATGCCTGTCACCCATGGTGACCGGCTGTGGTTCTAAAACCTGTTCGCCTTGAAGTAAGGCTCTCCTGCGTGTATAATACCTGTGTGGACCAACCTCCTCTAGCTGCATGTAATAACTAAACCCTCAGGATGACAGGATTTTTCTCTGATACCACTGTAAGAACCCTTCACAAGCTCTAACTACTGAACTGCTTTTTTCTTTGAATGTTTTATGATTTTTTTGTATTTTTTGCAAGGGTTTTGAATGAAAAAACAAATAGATACAAATCTGAAAAAATACTGAAAAGATAATCTAACTACTGCTGCCAATTTATTATTCTTCAATATGTAACGCCAAGTACAAGAAGATTGTTCCAGAATCCAAAGATAAACAACAATGAGTTTTACAAGTATAAAAAGCTGAATATTTCTCCATAAGAATCACACTAAACCAGCCAATGCATTTTTAGCATGAATGACTTCTTTTCCCGTATTCCCAGCCACGCATGCAAGTCTCTGCAATGATGTAACTAACCAACATCTGTATTCTGATCCCGATGTAGCTTATGAGCTTGTGCTGCAACTGCTGAAACCCTATGCTGAAGCGCAAATAGAATCTCTGAATGAGACTCCCTCTGATTATCAAATTCACCAGGTATTTCACTGGCTCAAATGACGAACACACAGAAGAAACTACGTTCTCCAATGGCTGAAACTATCAAACCCTTCTCAGAGCTCAAGAGGAGACAATTTTTAATTCTTCAAATGATTAAATGGCTGCCTTCTCAACTCACGCCAAAGCGTTTTATTTCGTCCAAGTCCAAAATTGCACCAGAAAAGCAAGCTTGCGATTTTCTCCATATAATTCACTTTTAATGTAATAATTTATAAACATTAAAAATGACATTTAATTAATTAATTTGGACTTAGGAAACACGCCCATAAATTAATATATAATCTTTGCCCCCTTTTATGAAGCCTAAACTCATCAGTTAAGTGATTTTATATAAAGTTATATTATAACTTAATATTAAATCGTTATTCCTTCATTAAACACTTAGCCACTGAAAATGCAATAACTTCTTTGATATTGTGAATCTGGCTAAACCGTCTGAAACCGGAGTTGGTGAAATAATTCTCCATGTGACCAAAATGCATTTCCAAAAATAGCCGGGGTCCATCTCTATGACTAAAAAATAAACCCAAATATAGAAACCTTTGCTAAAAATAGCAAAATCCATATAACTGAGCCAAAAACAATCTCTTAAGCCAACTGAAAACACTGAGCTCTGCCAATACTGAACCATTAGAAAGCCATACCTTCACTGGGCCTGAAAAGACCCCCTATCCATGCCTACTAGCCTACGAGGTTCCACTGATAGGCTAATCACTGGCTAGCATGATGTCGCTAGCTAGAAGGGGACATCACAATTATTTATTTGACTAGAGAAGTTTTCTCAAATTTGTCTCTGGATGCAAACCTGAGAAGCCCTTTTTTGACAATGAGAGGTCTACCATAGGTGGAAGAGGAAGGGTCAACCATATTCTTCATTTGAGCCATTATTGAAGTTTTTACAAATATTTAGATATCCAGAGGTATATATAATTGTTTAAGAGTAAATTCACTATGGATGACAAATGAATTGTTTTGTGGAAGTTTGATTATTATTTATTTATTCTTTGTTGGTTCATTTGAAGATTTACGTATTGCAAGTCTTTGTCATAAGAATCAAAATATCTAGCTGTCATCTTTCTTAATATTTATTTGGCCATAATTCTCATAATCTCCGACAATGGTAAGGAGGTTGTATGTTCTTCTGGTGTCGTGTTCCTTGATAGAGAAGGAAATATGATGCAGGAGCATCTTGGGTTTATGTAATGAGCCTGCCTGGCTCTTTCCTCATATTAACTGTAAGCAAACTCTATATTCTGAAATTTAACACTTTTCTGACTTTTCAGCACATAAGTTTTAATATTTTTCCCCAAAACATTAAATAGCCATGCACAACTCACTTTGATTTCAAATATTTATCACAAACCATATGTCACCTTGAATTCAAATTTGAATAAAATGAAACCAGATAACAACAATATTATTCCAATGCAAAAACATTAATTAACTTGAACCTGGCAATCTCCTTATGATGTCTCCATGGTACTGGCCGCGGCTTAAGCTGAGATGAAGGCGGCTTATGATGTATTGAATTGGCTTAATGATAAAAGCCCACACCTTGCAAAAAATGTAGACAACACATAGCATGCGTCCAGCAATCAACTATACATCCTCATGGCGTCGAGCATCTCAATCCAAGAAGTCAACATGCTGGTTAAAGAATTCACAATTCGCTGGAAAAAGAATACCAGCTCAAAGTGATGGTGAGTCCGAATGAATTCACAATTCATTCTGCCATATGCAAACCCTTGTTTCAACTCTCTCCATTTTCGAAATCCACAATTCACAAGTTTTAAAATGATTTCCAAATGAATCCCTTTCAAGAGTTCGAAACCTTTATAACATGCCTCAAAGCTTCTTCAAGAAGGCTCGAAATAGAGTCTTCAAGGTGACACTTTTCATTTAAAGGCATGCTAAATAATATAAGCTCATAACTCCATAATGAATTAATATAATACCACCTTTAACAAGCTCATATAATTAATTAATGACTTAGGCAAATAATGATTATTCAATGAAGTAAACTTAATTAAATAATCATACGCAAATAGCTCCAATCATCAAGAACTAGGAGCATCAACTGAACCTGTGTGCCTAAGTGTCATCCAAAAATAGAAACTGGCCAACTGGTGACTTACTATAAATAGTAAGTCCATCAATCCGGATATCTTGCCACAAACATCATATCTGACACTGTCAACACTACTCCGATATCCTGTCAAAAATGGAAACTGGCAGAACGAGACTTACTATAAATAGTAAGTTCTGACCAAGAGACCCTCAAATCCAACCATTAGCCCACGAGGATCGCAATGATGTGCTAATAAACCTGTCCCCCGGAAACCTGCTAAATCGGGGACATAACAGTTTATAAGCAATCTTGCATACTGTACTATTTTAGTTTCTTTTCCTGTTCTTGATTTCAGCTGTCAGAGTTTAGTTGCGGTCACGATCCCGTGCGAGTTAGTGGTTGCGTTCATAGTTTCCTATTCTGGAATGTTCATGGATCATTCTCCTATGATCGCATCTCCTTACGTTGATCGAGCGTTGAGATTTTCTTCTCCTTCTGGTCGTGCGTAACGTGCTCATGATTAGTGAGGATCTTCTTGAGATTTGTGTTGCGATCAAGATTCTTGGATTATTAGCCGTTGCGATCTTAGCTTGTGGTTCTTTATTCCTTGGGGGATTGTTCCCTATGATTGCTCTTGTTTATTTTTTTCCGATCATGGATCATTGTTGTGTTTTGGTCAAGACCTATATTTGTAATATGTTTCCTTCTTGGGGAATGTAACTTTTGGCCGACCTGTTGAGTAATTTTCTTTATATAGAGTTAGTAGATCGTGTAGAGGTAGTGGAAGGAAGTACGGTAGCAAGGAAGCAAGCTAGGTTGATCAGTTAGAAGCTTAGCATGAAGATTTAGAGCATATTTTCTGATTGTAATTGGCCCTAACCGGGAAGGCCTTACAACCCGACATGTACTTGGTTATTTGATGAATATATCTCTGGATTTTGCAGTCTCTGAATATTTTTGTTGTTTATAATTAGCTACGAGGTTGGACATCTCCATTGGGGACTCTCCCACCTTGGCACTGCATCAAAATACAATATGCGGTTGTAGTTACTCATGGGAGTATGAAAAGGACAATCCTTCGTAATTGGACGCATGAAGAGATATTGGTGTGGGCCTATTTTTGAAATGGTGATCTGCAAGTCATAAATAGAGCACAGGAGGTGGAGACTCAACTTGTATCATGGGATATAGTAGCCGTCTTTGGATGAGTTGATTTATAGTCGACATTGCTTGTTGGAGCATTGCGGGGAAGTTATTCTCGATAACAGGATTACATACTCATCATAATCATATTGGTTTGTAACAAAAGTGCATTTAATACGCGACAAGATATTCCTGATAGTTCAATATTTCCATAGCATTTGGTTCATATCTGAAAGATTCATGACGGATTCTCTTACTAATCTACTGTAAGTTTTAAAATAATAAACTATGTTTTTCTGAGATTTTTGGTCGTCTTATAGAATAGACAAAAGTTGTAGAATGTTTTATTTCTTTTTGTGTTTTTTTGAGAATATTGAAGCAAGTAATGAAAGATGAACAATGCATATGAAAGGAAGCTGAAAACATGTAAGAACCTTCAATAAATCAGAATTGATACAAATCGTACTAGGCAGATTTCTGATTTATATATTCTGGTAGGAACTCTTATGCAATTTCGATGGAGCTTTACAAACAACAATGGCGCCAACTGGTGGATAGATGGAGGCCATGAACCAAGAATACCAGCTATGGCTGGATACAAGCATTTACCACAGCCAACGTGTAGTGTCCAAGCTGCAAATGGCGGCCCTATGCTGCAATAATCACGTCCCAGCTAGACAAATCCAGCCTCTTTGTTGAAACCCTCTGTATGCACTCTGGATCCTAAACACGGAATGGCACCCCTGTCTCTGACAAACAATGCACAAAGCCTGCTGAATCTACTGATAACAACTGCTGAGGGCTACGTCCCAGCCAGTCCCAAACCCGGGGTTTGCGACCCAGAAGAAGAATCGCTCTACCAGAGCAAATTCGCCAAAAACAAGTTTCAAATGTGTAAAAAAGATGTCCATTCATTAGGTTCTCATCGCCTTAAATCCCTTTTCCATTGCAAGTCGAACCCTAATAGAGAATTGAGAGTGCACTTTATAAATAAGTGATATTTTCTTAATTATGGTGTCCAGACTATAAAGAAAATATCACTTTATTAATATTA
>MU228065.1:81702-96191 GCA_018584345.1 Thuja plicata | reverse complement strand
CTGGGGTTTCATAGGACAATTATGAGTAACATCATACGGTCCCCGACAGTAAAAACAAAGTTTCTTCCTCCTTAAATCATTAAGTGTTTCCTGATCTAAGGGTGCTGCCATAGGACGTTTAGAGTCTAATTTTTCTTCCCTCCTTGGGGCTGTCCTATCATAAGGTGGTCTTGAAGGTCTTGCAGCAAACTGTCTTTTGGGTGCAGAAGCCTCGAGATCTCTGGCCTTCTTCACGGCCTCATGCAGTGATAGGGGATCTAGGGATTTAACCCATCCTCGTAGTGGTTCAACTAGTCCCTCTAGGAATAGCATCACCCTCCTCCGCTTTGAGATGTCGTGCACCATCACTGATATGCGCTGAAACTCACTAATGTAGGCCTCCAGGTTGGCCGTCTGTCGTAACTGAGCCAACTCTCTGAAATAGACCTCGGGGTCTTTCCTGTCAAAGCGCTCAATCAGTCTATCCACAAACTCCTGATAGACAGTAATCTGATCATGATGTAGTGACCTCAGTCCGTGGTACCACCAGTCCTGTGTAGGTCCATCTAGGTGTAAAATTGCAAATCTAATAGCATCCATTTCGGTCATCGGACGCAGTGCAAGGTACGTATCGAGCTTGTGGATCCATGCCCTAGCAGTGACCCTACCGCTGCCATCAAAGTGTGCTAGCGTCATCTTGCTAGCTACCCGTCTCAGATCATTATGTCCCATCCTTTGCCTGTCTTGTGCAGGTCTTCCCCTAGCATGTTCTCGTTTCTGAGTCAGATAACGGTCAAAATTTAAGTTTTGTTTCAAGGCTGGAGGAAGGGCGTCCCATTCGGCATAGTGTGAGACTATGTTGTCAGCAAAAGGGGCACTCTCATCATCAATACTGGCTGTGTCAGTCTCTGGCCTCATAAATCTGGGCCCTTGGGGCCTGAACTGATCTCTCCTATCACCTGTCCTGTCAGCTCTATCATGTCTTGGGGCCCGAGGCTCATAATCTTTGTGCCGGTCATCAACCCGGGACCGATGTGATGCGACAGAAGCATCACGTGACCTCTCCCTGCTCTGACCTCTAGGAAGAGTGAACCGTCTCAATGTGTCAGAAAGCTCATGTAATACATCAACTACATGATGCTGGCTTGCGGCTAAGTTCCTGAATGTTTCCCTAGCCTCTCTGTCTATATTTGCTTCAGTGTGCTCGGCCTGGCCTGCTGAGCCACCTGCATTATTATCCCCACCTAGCACTGTACCAAACTGGATATCTGGATCATTCACGTTTGGTGGAGGCGAATGGCCTCGCCTGTAATAATGTCTGCCAGGGATGAATCTCCTTTCGTTTGCCATAAATAATTCTCCAAATAATAATAAAAATTAATGAACCCGATTTCCCTGCAGGCTGGCAGGAAACCGCTCTGATACCACTGTGATGAGCGTAAGTCGCTCTACTGGTAATTAAATCGATATTGCAGCTATAAATAGAGATATTGCCAATGGATATCCTTTTATTTATTTAAATCAAGTCAAATGATAATTGTTCATTGAAAAAATTACATTCAACTTAGCTTAATTTGGTATTGCTAGAATCCGGAAATATTTAAATGTTCATCACTTATTATGCCAATGCGATGAATTAAGGGAAGAACCTGGTATCATTTTAGACCATGCTAGAATTGGATGCCAGCTACCTCTGCTAACTTCCACACAGATTCTTGATATACTCCCCCACGGGCTGCTATTGTTCACGCTGTCTCCTCTCAGCGCGTGATGATTCCCTTATCACATTCAGCGTGCTGTAGCCTCCTTGTCTCCTAACACGGCCTGCACTGTTGAACACGGCTTGTACTTCAGCAATGGCGACTTCAACTGTGGATTGCGGGCAATATACAACCCAGGCGGCCACAATTATTGGCATCTCTTGCTTAAATCATGACCCAGCTGTCACTCACGTGCATCCTCAAGACAAAATCGCATCCAGGAAACGATTTTGCACAGCCTTGTAATTTCTCAGTATGAAATCACACCCTCAATGTGCTTGCATGAATTCGATAATTCTCCTCCAGCCACAGTCGTACAATAAGGAGGAAATATAATTGATTATATATCAACAATCAATTAAATTATCAGCTCAAGGAAGAATCAGTCTTCCAGAACTAATTTGACCCTTTTAAATCAGCAAGGGCTCAGACAAATGGGAAGCAATTCTCCAGACCAAGTTTTTTAATAAAATATATCGATGATCAACTTCACAAACGAGCTCGAATATATAACCCCTCGGATGCAAGAGTTTCCAAAAAAACGTCACCAGTTAACCATTCTCAAAAATGTCAACTTCTAAAAGCATTATAATAATAGAGTATTATTATTATAATAACGTAATCATTTTATTAATTAATAACATATTGTTATTAATTAATAATTAAATATCCATTATTCTTCTGATGTTGATTCCTGCATCCACTGCTGTAACCGCTGATCAACCTGGTCTCCCAACTGCCCTGCCAGAAATAGTAACTGACCTCCAACTGACTTACTATAAATAGTAAGTCCAGAAATAGAAAGTCCAGAAATAGAATCTGAATGCAAAGACCCTCAAATCATTCTGTCAACTCACGATGGTCGCGCTGATGAGCTGACCATATTCAGGTTCCTAGAACCTGCTAATTCGGGGACATCACAATTTCAGTCGTTCTGGGCGATAAAGAAAGTATTGCGACGTGAAAAATCTTAATAACCGGCCAGGCGACTGTTATACAGAGTTTGGGCTATTAATATGCACAGATTGGGGCAAGTAATATACACCTTGCTAGGCAATTTCAGTCTGTCTGCTGGGCAAATTTCCTACAGCCTGGTGTAGGAATAAACACATGATTTGACCATCATCAATGAGGTGTTGTTGCCAGTACTCATTTCAATTATTATATCTCTGTATTAAGGTCAGTAAACAATGCTATTTAATCTGAGTTTTGTAACAGCAGGTTGTAAAAGCAATTAATATTTGAATTTCTGCTTATTTTTGGTATATGGACTCAATGAAAGCGTAAACTATCAGTGAATGAATGTTATTTAATAAATCTGCCCCTTTCAAAGAATAGTTAAATTATATTCAAACAGAGAAACATCCCATCTACTCATGCATGCCAATTGTTCAAAAAAATGCCTTACTATAAGTTGCAAAAATATGGTGTAAAACAAGTATGGGATTTTATGATCAAGTTATGAAATCCACATTTTATATTTGATATGGTTGCCACTTGTCATTGATTAAGTTGCTACTCAGCTCTGAAGCTATCATATTACAATCATACACTTCATCTCTTTTTTTCACTTGCATAATATGCATATTATTTATGTTCATTGCTCATTATTTGCTATACAACAAACTAAATCCTTATCAGAATGAATGCATAAGTCCCATTATATAGCCATTTAAGTTATTTGTTTTAGCCTCTAACATGGCATCTATGAAACATATTTTATTTTCAAGCTTAAAGTTTGATTGCTCAGCAGTGTAACATGGGTCTCGTCCCCCCCGTCTCCCTAACCCCCCCTGTCCCCATACCGGGGACGTCTCCACGTCCTCCCACCACCACCTTCCCGCCACCAAGTCACTGCTGGGACGTGGGGACGGCCAAACGTCCCCGAGACGTCTAAGGAATGCCCAGGCGTCCCTTGACCATCCCGAGGACATCTCCAATGATGAGGAGTTTGCCTTGGGGGATGATCAGAGGCCTCCCTTCACTACATTTTGCCATGATTTTGTACTTGTTTTGATATCTCAATATCATGCTACTCATTGTAATCATCTTTATGATATTTTTGATATAATATAAATCAGAATCTTCTATTTGCCGATAATTTGAAATTTTAATAGTAATTGGTAATTCGATATTCAATGTTTAATGTTCAAGTACACTGTATTCTATATTTGGGTATGTTGCAATTTTTCTATGTTCAAGTATTTGGTATAATTAGTTCTTATACTGTTGTACATCATTTCGTAATTAGCATTTCAAGTACTATATGTATAGTATATTACAGCCCTCCCTTCCCTACCCCCTACTGCCATCCCCTTGCCATCCCCAAATTGAAGCCCTTTTTTCCCCCGTCCGGGAAACCCATCCCGCTGTCCTGACATCCCGACGTCCCCCAGTACCTGTGTTATACTGTTGCCCACACACTTAAAAATGTCCAATGAGAAAATGTCTTTCCTATAAATGCCAAGGTGACTGAACTGCTGCATCCAGATTTACATCTTTGATACTATTATTTTTATTTTACTCGTAAAAGAAATATACAAACATGTGAGCACACACACATAACTTAGTAATTAAAAATCTGACTTGAACTTTTTTCAAGTTCACAATTAATGCATCCCAGCCCTTACAGTTCCTACATTGTTTTATATCTGAATGAAGTGATTGTAAAATCATTTTTTTCAGGAGTTCAGTGGGCGAGTAAAAGGTCTGAAAGTTGAGGCTGTGGATACAACAGGTGCTGGTGATGCATTTGTTGGTGGAATGCTAAGCCAGTTGGCAAGTGACCTTTCCCTTTATCAGGTATATTGCCAATAACAACTAGAAAGTAATGATAACTAATTTTTGGTTTCTTTTCTTCACTTAAATACAACAATATTTTTCTTTGATTAGTGCCTATTTTACATTTTTGTCGTCTCTAGGCAAGGTTAAAGATACATTAAGTGCTTTTGGATTATAAATGCATTAAGGTTAATGATTCTTAATTTGAATCATGTGATTTCATATCACCTTTTAAGAATAATATATTTAACCTTGTGAAAGCCCATGACAGGATACAGAAGTGAGAAAAACAATACAAGAAGTGGATAGAAAGATTATAACACAGAGTTAAGGAAATAAACCCAAAAGATGGTGCAATATAATGGTAGATGAATTTTTTCTTGTTCCATCTTTGCTACACGCAGAAGTTATCATCTAGCTATTTACCTTACTCAAGATAGATCACATGAACGATATTATCTGCAAAAAAAAAGTCTAATCATGATTCTTTGATGCTCACAATTTTTTGGAGAAAAAATTGCACCTTTTTGACCCCGATTTTTTCTGTTTATTCATAATAAAATTGTTTGCCACACTTATACTCATAGGTTTTTCTGTTTTTGATTGATTTTGACTCGAATCACATTTTTTTGGAATAGGGTTTTTTACATACATTTTAGTAGGTCAAAGATAATGTATTCTTGCCTTTCTAACTTTCATATATACATTTCAACTTCTGAAAAGCTTTCATTTTCTTTTTCAAGTGGTGAGGGCATAGAGGAGAGGGCCTAGTAGGTGAGCATGAAGTATATGCTGGTAGGAATGAACACTTACAGCTCCCAAATCCTCCTGCAGCTTCGGTGACCTCAAACTCTAATACATGCCAAAAAAACACACTCAAGTTGTTGGAATCACCTTTGTGCTAGGTATAGAGCTTCCTTCTCATATAAGAGTACTCGTCAAAGCCCAGATGCATGCCAAAGATATCTAATGGATATGATATCACCTAATACACTTTGCTTGTCTTTCAATCAATTCTAACAGTACCTAACAGGGAGGCAGCTCTCGATAATCTCCTTGTTTCCTTGACGATCTTCCAAATAACACTTCGCATGCAGGGAAGCAAATGCATTAATAAATCTCCCAAGTCATAATAACGTTTGATGGCTCATAAATACTTCCATGTTTTATTGTCAGGGCATAGGCTCCTGCAGTCTCACATCTCCTTAAAAGTGAGAATCGGCTGTGGGCACTAGGCAAGAAAGCACCTTTCAATGAATCTTTGCTTACACACAACTCTGTCGCTTTCAGAATAATACAAATAACATTTTTCTGCATTTCATGATAATCATTTTTAATCCTATCCATATCCCTATTTTTTCCCAACCTATAATATTCTCCAAACCTTGAAAATAGTCTTCAAAGAAGACTTCACTATTTTCTCAATCGGTGAAGTTGGCAGTGAATCCTAGGTTGCTCACTTGTTAAATAGTTAGCAATATTTTTCCAAATTTGTTTCTTGAAGTGCACTTGTGGATTCTAGCATGAATCCACCCCTGTTTGATTGGGTTTTCGTCCAAACCAATGAATAGTCTTGAGGCTTTCCATCCTCAAGCCTCTGCTGCAGAATACTTTCCTTATAAATTTTCTCCTATATTTCATTCCTTCTCCGCCACCTTATTCCATCACCCTTCCATTATTAAAATGGATATTCATTAAAGTAATGACTTTAATAAATGATTTCATTAAAGTAATGACTTTAATAAATGATTAATTGAGAAATCCTTGTTTATTGCTATGTCTGCTAAATTACATACATTAAATAATAATAAAGATGGTAGTGAGTACCAAATACATGAGTAAAACATGTCTTTAGTTGCTCATGAAATTATTACAGAGAAGAAGACTAGAGATGACCGGCCAAGGATTCCAGTTCATTCGACTATACCATACTACTTTCCTTGATGATACACAATATATTTAAAGGACCCAACAATTTCCAAGAGGAATACAATCGTTAGCCAACCAACAAATATAACTACCCAAGAGTGACAACCAACTTCATACGGAAAATTAATAGATTGTTGAATAACGAATATTTTTAAACATAACAATAGGCATTGTATGCTGGCCACATCATCAAGTAATATTCGGGAAGACTAATGACAAGAGTCTAGACAATGACTTGTATCATGCAAACTCAAAGTTGTAGTGTACTTCAAAAATCAAATGGGGGTCTAGGGACAACACCTCCAGCATGGTCAAGGGGCAAAGCCCTCGTCGCCAAACCCAAATTAAAACCTTCAGAGCCAGACAAAACTCCATGGTGCACATCATTTTTGGGAGTTTTCATGTCAAAATTATGATCAAGTCGTACTCCCATTTCAAGTTGATGTGTTGTTCCACTATATGCTTCAGCCGTATGGAGGAGTGATATAGAAGTTGTGGAAACCGTACAAGAATGAACTTATGATTACGTATGAGGGAAAGATGTCATGCTGTATGGAGGTGCTATCGTATGGTGTGAAAGATTGAATGATATCGTACTGTAGCACCACAAACCCTTTGTACGGTGTCATAATGGCCACGTTGTACATTGTTGATGAGGAAGGTCTGTAGACGAAGGAGCAAAATCAAGAGCCACTGCATAGTGTGCAGCTTCGGTCGTGGAGTCTATACGTTTTACGGTGAAGTTGAATCTTTTTGTGGAGTCAATAGAACGTACAGTGAAATGAATCTTTCCATGGAGTTTTATGTCGTATGGTGAAGATGAGTTTTGATTCATAGTTGAGGATTTCCGTGTGCTGTACAAACAAGATTGCTGTGTAGAGAGTCCTATGTCGTACAATAGAAGTACAAATTGATGTGTGGGCTCACTTCGTTGTATGGGGAACCAAAAGATGAAGTGTTGTACATGTTGTGACCTTTTCACACCATCGCCCTATTGCAAACAGGGACCCCCTCTTTTCACTTTTGCAGCCAGTAGTTTCTAGTCTTAGTCTTAGTGTGGCAACTTTTATTTCAAGTCTTGGAAAGTAGTAGGGTAGAAGGTTTGATCAAGTTTCAAATGCAAGCCGATTCTAGTTGCAAAGCAAGGTCTTATACTGGATAGGAGGTTTCAAGTGTCAAGTCATGGCTCACACTTAGTTGAAATTTGAGCTCAAATTGAAGAAGAAAGCTTGGGCAAGCATACAAATTGGATTGGATGTTGAGGAAACTCAAGAAAAACAAGAATTAATTCTGATTTGAATTAGTCAAGTTTCCAACACTTAGCCAAATTTCCTCACCAACCTTGAGCTTAATTGCCATCCTCTTTCTGGGACTCGGAGCCCAAACATGCTGTGATTTCCGCCCAAGATTTGGGTCTCCCAAATTTCCCAAACTCAAGTCAATGATGGAATTCAATCTATAAGTCAATAAAGGTGCTCAAACGTAGGGTGAAATCAAGTGTTGTCTTCTAATTTGGTTTGATTGATATGATGAGTGTGTAAACTTCCAATCAGTCTTTATGCCAATTACAAGTGAAGTGAGTGGAATTTTGGTTAGAACTTAAAAGCAATGATATCTGGGCGAGGCATAAGATTTGCCCAACACTTGGCGCAATTTTGAAAATAAACTTGGGATGGAGCCCAAGAGAAGGCTAATTTCCGCCCTCTTTTTTGGGGCTTCCAAGCTCAAAGCAAAGTGTGAAATCCAACCTATGAGCTCAACAATGAAGTTAAAAAGGCTTGAAATCAATGAAATTTGGGTGATGCAAGATGACAATCCAACACCTAGTTAAAATTTGGAGATAAATTTGTGATGGAGCCCAAGAGGAGGCTAATTTCTGCCACATTTTTGTGGCTCTAAGCCCAAGAGGAGGTTGATTTCCGCCCCATTAGTGGGGCTCCAACCTCTTCAAAACATGAACATGGTGAAGGTTAAATTACTAAAACAAGGTTTGAAAAAAGGTTTGGTGTTGAATTGAAATCAGAGCAAGGTAAGAAGACATCAACCCTTTCAACACTGAGGAATTTTCGAAATCAATGGAGCCCAAGCATGCCTCCATTTCCACCCAAAGGTTGGGGCGGAGCCTAAGCAAGTCAATATTTCCACTCTATTCTTGGGGCGGAGCCCAAGCCAAGCATGATTTCTGCTCACACTTTTGGGGCCTCAAGCCCAATGGCATCAATTTTTTTGTCCAGATTCTCGGGCTCGGTTTAGGACCTTTCAAAGAAAGTCGATTTGCCATAAAAGTAAAATAACAGGCCTCCAAACAAGTCGGCCTTAATAGAGGTTGAATAAGTTGCAATTTGAATTTGACATATAAATCAGGTTGGCCAAAAGGGAGCTTAATGAATTACGAATTCATTGAATAGAAAATTATTTATTCCATTATCAGTTCAGCCCCTTGCAATAGTCATGACCTTTGGTGTGAAGCATATAAAGGAATGATGATCTTCATTTCAAACACAAATACAATTCGAACAATAATAATCATAAAAGCAAAGCAGACATTTGAAGAGAGAAAATCAGAGGATAGAGGCTGAGAATCAGAACAATCTTTAAGCAATAAAAAATTTAATAGTGAAGAAGATATTTTAGCCTCTCTATTGTAGGCTGAGATATTCTTGTAGACCTGAAGCTTTAACAAACTCAGAATCCATTTAGATTTTGGATCAGGTATAGTTTACAATCAAGTTTGCAATGATAGATTCATGACCTCAAGAGGGTTTGCTAGGCACATACAAGGAGAAATCGGATGTTTCAGATTCAGCAGATTAGAAATCAGAAGTTAAAGCAGAAATCAGAATTTAGTTTTTAAGGATTGCGTGATGGAAATCAATTGAAAATGGATTCTAAGAAATAGAAATTTTGATCTTTCATATAGAATCTAAAATCTTGCGTCCTAAGTCCTTGGGAGTAGAATTAAATAAGCATTTGAAGATCATTCAAGCTAGAATTATAAGGATGTAAAGGATTTCATTTCATCTTTTAGGACTAAGACTTGTAATTCTCAAGCGTAGAATCTTTCCACGGTATGTGTTTGTAATAGTGGTATTTTCTTGTAGGGTAAGGATGACCAGATCAAACTCAAGAAAGGAGAGGCAAGCTCAAATAAAGCATGACTTGAAGGACATGACTTTGGAGACCAGCTTCACCTCGAGATGGAAGAAGATTAGTGATACAAACCTTGGACCTGTCAACATGGATAGAGTGAGAGATTGGATATACAAGAACAATCCATCTAAGTTGGCAAGAAGGATGGTGAAAAATGGAATCGTACAAGAAGCTACCTTCCCCCCGACAATCCAATGCTCTGAGTTGATGATAGTGTGTGCCAAACACTCTAATGCATAAAGGAGGCAAGTATATACTCCAAATGGAAAACTCATGGCATCACTTATGAAGGCGGACATAAGAGAAGCATTCAATGTCCCAGAGCATAGGGTAAACATTTAGATGACGAAAGAGGAAGCCTTGAAGCACTACAATGATAAGCCCAATGCTTACATAACCTTTATCAATTATGATTGGTTGGTGGGATCGAGGAAGCATCACTCCAAGTTGCCAAAGTTGACTAAGTCAGATTTTCATGAGGACATTGGAGATCTTATCTTTATGTCGAGCCAAGTTATGGGGAGTCCACAAGGTGCAGTCTTTGAAACTTGGATATGTTATCTTATAGAAAAGATAGTTACTACTGCTGAAATGTTTGATTGGGCAAGGATAAGTAGTGGCAATTGGGACTTTCAATTGAGAACTTTGGAAAAGACAAGGACATTTTACATGAGCTCATAATAGTATACATGATTGCAAGACTTCGCAAGTATGCAAGATTGAAGTGTATAGGCCCAAATGGGACAAGAATTGGGCAATTCATGGTGTATGAGTGCTACCCACAATTGCATCTCCAAAATAATGATCAGTTTCAAATAGAAAATAATGTTTTTGCAATGCGCGTTGTGAGGACATTGCAAGGAACTCCTCAAAAGAGATTATCAAAGAAAGCCAAAGACTTGGTAAAGAAATATCGTTCATGGTACATTCAATTTTCAAAATTCACTAATGTGAGGGTGTTAGGGAATTCATCTTGCCTGAAGAGACTCCCAATATTTCCAACAAACAGGTTAGTGGTGATGGAAGTTGCAAGGCAATTACTTTCATATGACAGAATCATGAAGCACAATCACAAACCAAGGATATCTTTTCCAATCCATCTTGGAAACTCAATTGAGACTTGTCCTTCACTTCAAGCAGTAGAGGCAGTGGAAAGAGAATTGGAATATTATTGGGGTCATACACTTCGAGGAGGAGCTTTGATCCACATCGCCAAATCAAAAGAGCTTATGGGACTAGGTACAAGCTTGAGCTGCACTTAGAATATTATTGGGCAGACATTGCTAATGACTATGAGGTAAGAAAGTGGCTTCAAATTTTGGATCAACTTGTGGATGATGGAAAACATATTAAGGAGGACTATGAAATAGCAAAGGATAAAGACCCTCCTTTTGTCAGTTGGTTTGTAAAGGGTGACATTGACTTGTAGACATTGATGAAACCAGTGACAATATTAACCAAGCATTGGGTAGATCAATAGATGACCAAATTGAAAGAAAATGGAATTCCCGTGACTTATGAATTGATGAAGGATGTGGAGGAGCCCAAGGAAGAAACATCCAAAGAACCACAAGGAGTCAACAATAGGCAAGGAAGTGGATGTAGCAAGAAATGCAAAGACAATGAGAAGGCTTCACAAACAAAGGATGCAAAAGGAAAACAGATTCAAATCAAGGATCGCCACAGAAGAGACAAATGTTGTAAAACAAGGTGAAGAAAGCTTGCTATAAGAACTTAAACTGATTATTTATGCAAATCTGAAACCAAAGATTAACCCTTAATAATGTGATTGCAAACTTAAAACAAGAACTAGAAAACCATTGCACATAAATCACCAGATTTACGTGGAGAAACCCTTTCGGGAAAAAACTCCACCACAGAAAGAGAGGCAAGTATAATACTAATCCAATGAAGAATACAACAGCAGTACACTTCTCTGTAGACGTGTGTAGAAAATCTGCAGCACTCTGTTACCCTGGAAATTGAACAAGATTGAATAAATAACTCTAGCTCAAGGCCCCAATTTATAGGAACTTGTGAGGATGAGTACCATTGTGGTATCATAAAACAACATGCAACAAAACCGCTTGGAAAAACCTCACGCCCACCCCCAAAAATAGCCTCTTACAATTGTCATAAGGCATCTCTCATGCATGCCCGCCTGTGTAAGAAATCTGTCATAAACCATCATAAATGTTGTCATAGAATCTTATGGCAGTTGTCATAACTGTCATAGATGCTCTTACAACTTATAAGTATCCAAATACCTCAAAATAGAGGAATCCAAGAGGGGACGCCTAGCTATTTTGTCTTTTATCTAAATTACAAACGGTTAAAGTAACTTTGCCTTTACATGGTCTCTTTCACCACCGTTGGTTAAATGGCTCAACCTCTTATGGGTAAATTACAAAAGATATTAGGAAAATAATAAATTAAGGATTTACAAGGTTGATGGCACCTAAATCCTAACATTCTCCCACTTGACATCTTACATTGTAAATTAGTATTACCCCATAGAGATACAAAGTACGAATCAAGTCCAGTGATCAAGGCCCATGGCTTTCCTGCACCAACAAAACTTATCCGTGGTTACTAGCTTCGTGAGAGAATCTACAACATTATCCAAAGAGTCAACTTTTTCAAGCAAGACCTGTCCACTTTCAACTATTTCTTGCACAAAGTGATACTGAACATCAACATGTTTAGTACGAGCATGATACATAGGATTTTTAGCCAAACATATGACACTCTGACTGTCACATCCAACCCTCATTGTCCTTCAATCAAAACCAATACCATTACCAAGTCTTTGTAACCAAACCACCTCCTTAGAGGCATGCGTAGCAGCCATACACTCTGCTTCGATGGTGGACAATGCAATTGTAGGTTGTCTTTTACTCATCCAACTCACTGCACCTCCAAACAAAGTAAACGCATAGCCCACTTGTGGACCTCTGCTTATCCAAGTCACCTGCCCAATCTGCATCAACAAAATCATGTATGTCCAATGACTTATCCACATCACCAGTACCATGATAAACCAAACAGTAATCAAAAGTACCTCGCAAATATCTTAAAACCCTTTTAACAAAAGTCTAATGCTATCTACCAGGGTTAGACATAAACCTTGGGCTATATCTGGTATAGTACAAACCATTGCATACATTAAACTACCAACAACACTAGCATAAGGAACATTAGACATCTCTTCAATATCATCATGATATTTACGACACGTGTCTGAACTCAACTTAGTATCAACCGGAAATGTAATACTCACTGGCTTACAGTCCTGCATTTTAAATCTCTGCAAAATGGTGTCAACATACTTACTCTAACTTAACCAAAGCTTTTTGTGAACCCGATCCCTACTGATTTCCATCCCAAGAATATATCTAGCAGTCCCCAAGTCCATATCAAATGTGCCAGAAAATTGAGCTTTGGGCTCTTTAATCATCGCCTTGTTGTTACCAATAAACATGTCATCAGCATACAAGACAATAATTAATAATTGATCATCAATAATCTTAATGTAAACACAGTGATCCTCTTCGCTTCTAATATAACCCAACTTTAATGCAAATGCATCAAACTTTTGGTACCACATCCTGGGTGACTATTTCAAACCATACAATGACCGCTTTAACCTACAAACCAAATTTTTTTCCTTTCTCAACAAAACCGCCAGGTTATCACATATAAATCTCTTCTTCAAGATCCCCATGCAAGAAAGCAATTTTAAGATCCATTTGCTCTTTCTCAAAATCATAAGCAGCAACAATAGATAATAGGAATCTAATAGAAGTTAACTTAGCAACAGGAGAGAATATTTCACCGAAATCAACTCTTTCTCTTTGGGAGTAGCCCTTGGCCACCAATTTGGCCTTGCACCTCTCTAACTGACCATCTGCTCCAAATTTCTTCTTAAATACCCACTTGCATCCAATGAGTTTTCTTCCTTTGGGAAAACTAACGAGATCCCATTTGTCACAACTATCCAAAGCTGTCATCTCCTCCTACACGGCCTGCATCCAATATTCACTTTCTTCGGAAGAGTGTGCCTCCCTGTAAGATCTAGGTTCATCATCAGTACAAAGTAAAGCAAATTTACAATAGAAATCTGGTGGGCTATGCCTTTCAACTTGTAAATGCAGATCGTACTCCTTTCAGATTTGATAGTTGATAGGTTGCAATTAATATTTCTGAATATATGTGATTTATGATTCTAATGGAGACTGTGTTTTGTAGGTCCAAACAAGGCTGAGAATGTTCGATTTCAATTGCCCAATATTGCCTTATCGGGTCTGCATATATACTTGTATCAGGGGGTATGTCTTGAGTGGACTTGTCTCCACAAAGTGGAGACATGTCCGCTCAAGACGTGCCTCCTCATTGATGGCACTTAAACAGTATTATCAATACCGTTTTATGAACGATCACTTACCATTAGTTAAGTGGTCACTAACATATGTTTAATATGCTGATAAGAATGGTATTCAATGTATATGCAATGTAAGCAATGTTGATCGGTCATTACTCGATCGATAATGAAACCAATATGATATTAATTCATACAGATCGAAAGTTTTCTTAATTTGATCATGATAATTAATAGTGAGGTGGTAAATTGATATATCTCATTGTTGATTCTTTATCTGATGATGCTATAATTTCAATACTCCCTCTTAGTTAGGGAAGATAAGGAGTATGAATATTATAATTGGTGCAGGGCACCTCCTGCAGTTTCTTTTTTAATGTTAGTTTGATTGTAATAAGGTGTGAATCCTTTGGATCACCCTAGTGTGTGCATGTGTGGGTCTATTTTGTAAGGTGAAGGACCCTAAGGTAGGTTATAAACCTTAAGGGTGCCTGAAACCATGTTAGACCAAG
>MU228065.1:45245-55687 GCA_018584345.1 Thuja plicata | reverse complement strand
ACTTTAGGTGATTGACCAGAAAAGACCATTTCTCTATTGACCTTGAAAGAATGCGGAAGACTGCTCACAACGCCACTGAAAAACCAAGGACGCCAACCAAAACTGGAAACAAGAACAAGACGCAAAATGAAGCGAAAAGAGAAAAACAAGAAAAAGAAAGGACTTAGCGTTTTGTTAGAAGAAAGAACAACCAGAAATCAAGGGATGATTGATTCCATTGAAAAATACCCCTTCCATAACATCGACACGCTTAGAGAAAAACTCCTAGCAATCATTTGAGAATTACGTAGGGTTGCCCCAATTTTGGGGAATGCAAAATTGAGGACAACAGACTTATGGATTTTCCATGTTCTCTTTGGCATTGGTTTGTGAATTTTTCCACTTAGGCCAAATTTTCATAACCCTCTTGGACTTGGGCAGACTTCATATGAATATGTGGAATTGGTTTCAAGCTAAGTTGCTGATTCGGGTGCGGATGCGGATGCGAGAATGTTTATATATATATATATTTTAAAAAATATATATATATTATATTATAAGTTGCTGATTCGGGTGCGGATGCGGATGCGGATGCGAGAATGTTTATATATATATATATATAATATTATATATCCAAAAAAATACTATATATTATATATTATATATTGTATTTTAAGTGGCAAAATATACTATATATATTAAATATTAAATATTATAAGTATACTATATAATATATATATATATATATATATTATATATTATATATTTATATATATTATATATACTATATACTATATATTACTATATATTATATATTATATATTGGTTTTTAAGTGGCAAAATAATGTTTTTTTAAAATTTTTCTGGGCATTGGCCGGCGGATGTTGCCATCGTGAGTCATCCTCCTTTCAGTTCTCTCATTCATTCTATCTTACTATTTTGTAATTGCTGCATTTACTATGCCATGTCATCGAGGCCTCCTTGCATTCCTTTGCCCGTTCCATATGATGAAGGTCTCGTCAGGTTGTATGCATCGTTTAACATTAATGGTTGGCATTCATAACAGTGGACTATTGCTTCCGCAAGCGTCACTCTTGTCGGTTTGTGGGAAGAGAAAATACGATCGCTCTTGATGGCGATAATATAGTGGATGTTGATTATCGTTCACGTTGGTGTATCGAGTGATTTTGGAGAGCTGACTATGCGTCTGTGTTTTGAGAGGGATGTGCTTCCGGCCGGCATCCACAGGGCATCCGTGCTGGAATCCACTCCCGCACGCATCCGCTCCCGCATCAGCCATGCCCCAAGACGCATCGGTATCTTAGGTTTCAAGTCTTAGCTTTCATGCTAGGGTGGAGTTCATATGGTTTTGAGGATTTTCATGCTTTCCTTAGCCACTTTTCTCGTCTTTGAAAATTCCCCCCTTCTAGAGCGGACTTCATCATTACTCAAGGATTTTTCCTTATTTTCCATGGGCGAACTTGATCATGTAATGAAGATTTTTCTCATCTCTTTGTGGAATTTCCACACTTAGTCATATTTAACCAAATTTGCATTCAGCTAAGCTGCCTTAGCTGGGCAGACTTCAACATGAAACAATGTTTTTCCCTATTTGGAGAGGGCAGACTTCATGTTGGCTTGAGGATTCCTCGTGGGAGAGGGCTTGTGGATTTTCTCGACACTTACCAAATTTGATGCCCCTAGACTTGGGCAGATTTGACACTGATTTGAGGATTCTTCATGGTAGGAGAGGGCGGACTTGATTTGGAGATTAGGAATTTTCCATGAAATTTTGAGATTGAAATTAGGAACTCTCTATGCTTTTCCTTGTTTGAAATCCAGAAATTTTCACAACTTTGAATGCTTTTCCCCCTTTGAAATTCGGATTTTTTCACAACTTTGAATGCTTTTCCACTTTTCACTTAGACAATTTCTCGCAACTCTTGGCTTCCCAAAATAGAAACTTCTAAAAATAGAAATGTTGAAAAAACAAAAAGTAAAAAGAAGGCAAAAAAAGAAAACCTTGATTAGCCTATAAGTGCCAAAAATGAAACTTTCAAAAATGCAAAAAAGCTGAAAACCATTTTTTCCTAAAAAGTAGTTGTCAGAATTGACCTCAAGCAATGTCGATCTTCGTCCCTTGGCCCTTTTGAACGCTTTGTAGCATCAGAATACACATTTGGTCATGCTTTCTCTCTTTTACTTTTTTGATGACACTCATGAACCTAGCAAACTAAACTCGAAAACCTTAAGACTAAACTTTCACTGGCAAAATACCAGAGATTGAAGCAAAAACACAAACAAAATCCTAAAAAAGTGAAAAACTGGGGGTCCCAATTTGCAATGGGGCGATGTGTGAAAATGTCACAATAGATAATAGATTTAATTTTTTCATAGTTCATTGTAACAAGGAGAGCTTCTGAATATAATTGTGTATTAATTTTTTTTTTTGCATAAATGTTCAGAACATTCTGTGAAGAAGAGGAAAATTCCTCTTCTTTCTTTATTCTAAAAATCTTCTTCATTGAGTCCATTCTGATGATAGATCAAGAAGTGTGCTCCCTTGACATTAAATGTAAAAAACTTCCATAATTATTGTCGGAAGCTCTTGTATGTTAAAAATAATCAACAAATAACAAAAATGAGCAACAAACATGATGGTATATATCGCAATCAATATTGACTTTCAATAATTTAGTAGATAGAAATTTAAAATTTTGCAACTATCCGGAGTCTTAATTTTTCAATATTAATAATTTATTTAATTATAGTCACCATCTTAATTTTATATATGGCTGAAATCATCTTGGTTTTGATTATGTTATAATATAGATTTTTTTTAATGGAGGATTTTCTATTGTCCATAGGATCCTTTTAGCTATTTCATATAAGAACATGAATCTTAGACTCAAACCTGTTTGGTTGGGTATCAAATTTGCTCATCAACAGACCAAAGTGAGTATCCTAACTATCTCCAGAAATGAACTTATGCATCTCTGCAATACTGCTGTCCCCATTCCCAGAATGCCATGGAATGTAGGTTTTAAATAATATAAAAGTATTTTTGAATGGGCAGAGGAAGCCTATTTTGATTCTCTTCTTAGGAACCATAAGCAGTACTCATAAACATTAATGTTTTGAATTTCGGCCCTCGGGAATTCTTATGACTAGTTTTAACATTAATATATAGTATATACATTATATTTTGTTTCAGTTTCATTGTGGGGATTGGACAATTTTTCAGTTGCTGTAAAAAAACCAACTATAGATATTCTTGATGCATATAATCACGTTATGAGTGAACAGAGATTTGTTTATCTAGTACAAACCTCCAACGGATGCCTGTGATCATTTAATGTATTGATGATATCTATTAAATGTTGCATCTGCTGTTGGTCCATATAAGCACCTTGAATAATTTTAACAATAATGCTTAAAAGACCAATGTGTATTGGTGGTGTCTTTCCTAATGTTGATAAATTATTGATATTAAACCCTCGTAATTAATGTTATTTGATTTATCCTACTTTTTGTCACTTTCTCAGACTAGGCTATTGTGATTTAAATCTGATACTTGATGAGGCTGTGGCAGGATGAAAACCGTCTTAGAGAAGCGCTTGAGTTTGCAAATGCTTGTGGTGCATTAACAGTCAAAGAGAGGGGAGCCATACCTGCTTTGCCCTCAAAAGAAGCTGTTCTGGAAGCCTTAGTTAGTGTGGTAGCTTGATTTGTATCCCCAAATGGCAAACAACCACGACAACCATTACTGTTGTTGGCTGAAACTGGAAGCATTGTGTGTCTGAAGGGCCAAAGCTGCACAAAGATGTTTCTGGTGTTTTGGGAGCCCCATTAGAATTATCTGAAATAATTATTCTACACTAATGATATATGGCAGATTACATGCATGGAACAAATATTAAGAGCTTTCCATTTCAATATAACTTTGTCTTTAAGATACGCTGTGTATTCCAGATTCAATATAATTTCAGTCTTCTGTTGATTTTGTTTGAAGAAATGTCGGTGTATCCTTGTAAGTTAGAATTTATGTTAATTACCATCTTCAGCTTCGAAGTACTTCATGATAGCAACTTGCATCTGTAAGTATACCAACACAGTTTGCACTAAGAGGAGTCTGAAGGCGAATTTATACCATATCTTGGTGCATTGCCATGTTGATAAGTAAATTAGATAGGTTATTTTGAACTTATATTATATGGTCTTTTTACATGCTATGTGAAGGTGAATCCCTTACAGTGACTGGATTCTAATAGGATACCTCGATTAATGGTGTATTCTGAATCAGATAATGAATCCCATCTATGGGTTACAGGTCTGCCACCTTTTGCGAATGATCAAAGTGTTTCCATGCTTAAAACTCAAAAGGATGGAACATAGATCAATGAAATGAAACATTGTAGTGATGTCTATGAGATCAAGCACAGTCAACAAACAAACTCAAGCTTCTATGTCCATGCTTTTAAGAGACACAATCAACAAACTCAAGCTTCTATTTCTGTGTCCACTTTTGTTTTGTTGATCATGATTCTTCTGCTATATAGTTTGATCAGGTTATCTGTCATCTTTGCAATTCGTTTCTTCTCAATAAAGTTGTCAGAGACTTAAAGTTGTATCAGCATATTTGGTTGGAAAGTTCTAATAAGCTGAACACTCCATGATGCAATGCCATTCTGTTTCCACCAACTTTCAAATGCAGAGATAACAAATTCTGTCATCCCATTCTTCTTCAAGTGTTTTCCACTTCTTATATCACACCTAAAATGACGAGATTGAAATGAAATAAAAATTAAAAAACACCATTTTTTTCATAACTCAGAAGGGATGCTTTTAGGAGGCTGTATGTCGAACTGGCTCATTTATTTGATCTTTTATTGACAGTGACACATATTTTATTAGCTTGCGTATCTTCACAAATTTGACGTTTCCTTGAATCACATTATTTTGATTACTGGTAGTGCCTATATTGGGCTGGTTGTAATTGTAATATATAGTATATTTAAGATTAGTTATACTTTTAATTATACTAAGAATATTTAGAAAAGTAATTGCAAATTACTAAAAAAATAAAAACAGTAGACATATGTAAGCATAATTTTGAGTTCCGAGGGGACCTGATGGAAGATCTTTATGAGACACTAAAACATGTCATAAAAATTGTAGATACATTTAAGCATGATGATGTGTTTATAAGGGATCTGTTGTTGGAATACAATGTACATCATAATAAGCCACTGGAACACTTGTCTGACTGTCTTAATATAGTTTCAAAGAATTTAGAATTGTATCGGATAAAATGCTAGAAGAATTTTATCAGCGTTAAAAAGAAATTTGTATTAAAGACGGAGAATCAACTGTTCCATTTTTACATCACATAGCTTATTACAGTCCTGTGCAAACTACGTAGGGTTCCAGTACAATATAGAATAAGAGTTATGACTTTACGTAAGTATATACCAACATATACATGTCACTATATTAGATATAACAAAGTTAGATTCAATAAAATAAAGAGAACAAAATTTCTGTTACAGTCCTACTTTCTGCCACTGTTACTGTGTTACATATGACATAAATTGCTGTTACAATCATATTTCTGGTCTCTGTAGCTGTAGTATTTCCTGCCATTGTTATTTTCATTGGAATCTTGGACCAGCTTGCAAACTTAAATCTTTCTCCAAGCTATCTGCTGAGTAGTTGTTATACTTCCTCTGGAGCTCCAAATAGCCTTTCTTGAACGGTATATTGTCAGCTTCATTGAAGGGCCAACGTGCAGCATATTTAATCTCTCCTTTGATCACTTCTACTGTACAATTCTTCATTAACTGGACGATTTTCTCCTTGGAGACCTCCATAGTCATGTTCACTTGCATAAAAATATTGTAAGCCACGAGTCTTCTTTAAGACTCGGTGAGTGCTCTCCCTCCCCCTTGGAACTTATCCTCATTTCTGTACTTCCATATGGTCCAAAGAATCTCAGTAGAAAAGAAAAATCAGAATAAGTTGATTTTTTAATCTAATTTAGGTACAAAGCCACATAACCTCCCTCAAATTAATTCCACCTCTATCATCCAAACCTTCAAGATTACAAAAGATATTCCTGACCTCCTCAACAAAGAAACACTCGATGTGTTTAATAGATTCTGGTTTTTTATAGATATTGCATATATCTAAGCTAGAAAAACTCATGCTACAAGGTAGTTTCTGCACTACTAGTAACCACATAAAGGATGCCTGCCTTCTTTGGTTCAATCTTGTTAGATCACAAGGACTTAAAAAAATTAGACCATTGTTTGTTAGACAGATCTAAGTTCCAACAATCACTAATATGTTTAACAATACAATCATTGTTGTAAAAGTTTCTGGATTCAATTGTGTAAATTTTTTTTCATCAACATTTCGGATCACACTACGTGATCCATCATGAGGATACAAAAGAGCTAAAGAAGAAAAAGATAGCAGATTGCAGATCTAAAATCCAATAAAAAGAAGGGAGAAAGGAGGGGAGGAGAGAGGAGGGAGACACACAAAGATCAAGTTTGATAAGACCTCCACAAAACATTGATGAAAAAATAGGAATAATAAATAATGTAAAGAACTGAATAAAAAAGGACCAATAAAAAAGAGAAGAAATAGGAAAATAAAATAAAAGAACTTCTAAATATAAGAATCAAACAATATACATAAAAGAACACATAAATATAAATATATGAACATAATAATATACAACTATATAAATATATAAATATGATAACATAAATATCTCTGAATACAATAATAAAAGATCATATAAATATATAAAGATGCAAACCTACAAAAAAGTTGGCATCCTCAAAACCCTTGCTTCTAGAGCCTATCAAATTTGTGACGAAGATAACTTAGACTAGGAGCTCATTCATCTTCGTCAAGTTTTCAAGTGGAATGGTTATTCAGACAAACAAATCTTGAGAGCTTTCTACCAAGCCAAATCTTTCTTTTATTCCATCTCCAATCCCCCTCCCTCTCCTCCCAAGGTTGCCCCGATTATTTCCCTTCCCTATGTAGTTGGTATCTCCCACAAGATCTCTAAGATTCTTGTCAAAAAAGGTGTTTGGGTTGCCTTCAAACCCTTGTCCACCTTAAAGAATTGTATTCCCCCTCTTAAGGACTCTAGGGATCTCCATTTAGAGTCAGGGGTCTACAAGGTTATGTGTTCTCGTGACACCCCCTACATAGGCGAAACTGGTCGCTCCTTCATTACCAAGATTAAAGAACATGCAACAGATATCAAGCACGAGTGTGTTCTTAAATAAGCTTTTGTTGAGCATTCCTCGTCCACTAAGCATCATATTTGTTTAGAGGACACTAAAATTGTGTTTAAAGATGACAATTTTTTTAAAAGGAAGCTCAAGGAAGCGATTGAAATCAATAATAATCCCTCCAACCTCAATCGAGATGATGGGTGGAGCTTAAGCAATTCTTGGCAGCCTTTGTTGTCTTCTCTTAGAAACCTCCCCCGTCCCGACCCTTCTTCTTAGCCCCTTCTTTTTGGCTTTCCCCTTCCCCTCTTTGTGGTCCTCCTTGGCTGGTTGTTGGTCCTTCTTCCTGGCCCTAATCTTGTTCCTTCTTTTTCTTGGTGTGTGTTGCTTCTCTCATCTTTGCTTCCTTTGGTCTTTAGATGTTTGTTTGCTTTTGTTTCTCTCTCGCCTTCTCCAACTGATGAACTATAACTGATTGAATGTTTGAAGATGTTAAGTTGATGATCACCGAGCTGCAGAAAGTTAATGCAAGACATTAAAGCAGTTAATGTATTGTATTGTCATTGATGTCAAATTGATATACTCTGATTGGTCATATACATATTGTCAAAGACTTCAAAGAACCAAAGTGATAAAGGTTATGTTATCAGTAATGCAAAAAGTTCAGTATACACCAAGTGACAACAAACACCGATGGACAGTGCACACCAACGGATAGAGAACCCCGAGAAGAGTCACAGTGTAAACTGAGCAAGATACCCGAGCAAGCATTATCGAACAAAACTAAAGGTCACAGTGTTGTCGACGGACAGACAACCCCGATGGACAGAGATGCCCGAGGACAACTGAAGTCAAGACTGAGCAAACAAGAAGATAAACACTGATCATAACTCTAGTTCAGAAACGATAAAAGACTTAGCTGGCAGGAGCTAAATATAGAGTTAACTGTTTGATTACATTGTTTTCATCGACCAGTTAAAAGCTAAAGATAAGCTAGAGATTTAAAGCTAGTTTTAATCCCAGTTGTCAAGGAGAAATCTACGGGATACAACTAAAGCAAGCTTTAAAGCAAGAATGGCGAGATTTGCGGATCACGTCAAGAACAAGAAAGACAAGGACTTAGAAACGGTGAATTCATGTCTATAAAAGAGACAAGCTAATTCATTATCAAAGAGAGGAATGCTGAAGAGAATTCTGGTGAAGATAGAAGTCTTCATACAGATCTGATCATTTAAGCTGAAGAACAGAGCTAAGAAATCTGCAGACACCGAGCAACAGAGAAGAAACAACATTCACCGAGAAGAAAGAAGTGGAGCAAAGAAATTGAAGAGAACATTGATCAGAAATGTATTATGAGCTTACAATAGATCTGAACATCTGCAAGATTTAGTTGTATTTATGAACATATCATATACTGTTTCAGTTTAACCATTGATTCAGAAAATCTCTTAACAGAGTAGGATTTAACCATCCTTTATATAAGATACATCCCAAGGAGTATCAAAAGGTTTCTCATGAAGACAACATAGTGAATGCTAGATGTCAAGTGACAAACTGTTAGTTTTAAATCCTCTAACAAGGTCGCACTTAACAATGTGTTTGTAACCTTTAACAGGGTTGGCTCTTCACCTAGCTCACTTCAGAAGAGTGAAATTTTTGGGTTACCAGTCCTAAGTGGTTTTTCCCTTAACAGGGTTTCCACGTTAAAAATCCATGTGTCAAATGTGTATATGGTTCATTGCTTTGATGTTTTGCTTTACACATTACTAAAATAGGATTGATCGGTAAACACTAAGTTATTTACTGTATTTTGGTAAATGTTAAGATAAGATAGACTGCTATTCGGTAAAGCTTAAGGAAAGGATAAAAGTATAATCACCGAGCAGTATACACATGTTATATTTGATAAAGGCATACATCTTGTAGGACTAAAGATAACTAGAGGTTTTATATATGTGGTATAAAGTTTTGGGTTGATTTATTGGATTAATTTTTGAGGCCACTGATTCACCCCTCCTCTTAGTTATTCTAACATCTAACCCCCCTCCCCCCATGTCTTGGTCTCCTTCCCGACCTCTCCTTGTTGCCCCATTTGTTGGGCCTCTATTTCCTTTTGGGTCTTTCGGTTTGTTTTCCTTCTCCCTCTTGTTTTTCTCCTTCGGTTGTTTCGTTTCTCCATCTCTTTGTTGTGCCTTGTGCCTTGGGGTATTACTCCTTGGTTCCCCTTGTCCTTGTTGGAAATTTAGCTTGTGAATTGCCTCTAATCCTGAAAGAAATTGGAATTTTAAATGGGAAACCTTCAACAATCATGAAAATTCCACTGAAATATTTGGTCTGTACTAAGGAATATCTTCAACACACATGAAACTCAATCTGAAAATCATCCAAAACTCCTCTCCTTAATCTGAAATTAGAAAAAAGTAACTAACTCCAGAGCTGAAATTTCTTGTTGTGAATGATTACAATACCAAACTCATGTATTTATAAGAAACAATGGTATCTAAGAAGGGATTGACCTCTCTGTTTTATTTCTTTTCTTTTTTGATTTTTTCTTTAATGAGTTTTAATGCCTTGGTCGATCTCCTCGTGAAGTAGCTTTATTAGCTTTAAAAGCTTGTTTTTTCCTTAGTTACCGATGCGCTCAGTCTAGGGCCAGAGGCGGATGCGGATGCCTCCAGATGCAGATCCGCTTGGGAAGTGCACAAGATTCGTAAATTACCTGCAAACCCTCCAACATATGGAACAGAGTCACCGTCAGAAGTTACTTCACCGTGGGGTATTTTCACCTGGCTCATTCGTGCTTCTCCTTGCATAGTAGTGATGTGACATCTTTGCAAGGGTGGAAGCATGTGCCAAATTGCTTTCGCTATTTTATCTCTGAATTCCACTTCATCGCCACCTTCACTGAACGTCAACCCATTAATTATCTGTATTACATTCAAAGCTTGGTGCCATTCCGCTCGCTTTTCCCCCAATATATCCAACTGTTTCCACTTTTGCTTGTCTGTTGTAATGTTTTTAAGTGCATTTGGTGAAATCGTGAAGAACAACGGTAAAATGTTGGGATTTGTACGGGTATGTCTCTTGCTTCCACGAAGGCGGAGAGTTCCAACCTTTGCCACTTTGTTTTGAGGAAATCCTTAGAGAAGCAAATCTGCTACTTTGCATGTCTTAACGACTTCGAAGATGCGAGTGGGGAAATTTTCCGCC
>MU228065.1:20686-33074 GCA_018584345.1 Thuja plicata | reverse complement strand
ATATGCAGAGTATACCAATCAATCCAAAAATGTATATGTGAAATGTAAAACAATAAAGTAATAAACCATACACACATAACACATGGATTTTAACGTGGAAACCCTGTTAAGGGAAAAACCACTGGGATCGACACCCCAAATTTTCACTCTTCTAAAGTGAGCTCTGTTAGGAGCCAACCCTGTTAAAGGTTACAAACACACTGTTAAGTGCGACCTTGTTAGAGGATTTTTATACATAGGTTGTCACTTAGTATCTGGCATCTATTTTGCTACTATCCTTGAATCAGCCTTCTTCTTAGACTGACAATAGGCTTTAGGAAAATATTGCTACTATCCTTGAATCAACCTTCTTCTTAGGCTGTCAATAGGCTTTATGCAAATTCAATGCTACTTTCATGAATCAACCTTTTTGGAAATCTGTTAGGATATACCTCAATTATAGAAGATGGTTAAGTCCTACTCTGTTAAGAGACTTAATGCTTCAATGGTTAAACTGAAACACAATGATATGTTTCTAATGCAACTTGAATTGCAGATTTTTAGATCTATTTAAGTACATTACCTCTCTGATCAATGTATTAATTCGATTCCTTTGTGCTCCACACTTTCTGCTCTTTGATGTTGTGCTTCACTGTTCATCGGTGTCTGCAGAATTCTTTAGCTCTCCCTTAGCTTGATTGATCAGGATTGTATGAAGTTTATCCTTCACCAGTTTCTCTTCAACATCTTCTTTCTATTCACTCCCCTTCCGTGTATCTGATTGCATGTGGAAATTAATTATGCTTGTCTCTTATATAGACATGATATTCCTTAATTCTTGATTCTTGGTGTGAACAACAATCCAGCCAATCTGATTTATGGCTTTAACTCTTGATTTATCTCATAGTTATCATCTTGCCAACTGTATAAATCTTCTTTAAATCAATTCCTTAACTGTGGTCGAATAAAAACAAATAAAACAACCAGTTAAGTCTATCCTTACGCTCTGCCAGCTAGATATTTTGTCATTTTATGAACTCTCTATTCCATCAGTCAATTCTGCAGTTCGTCGTCGGTGAAAACTGCCAGTTCTGTCGGTGTAACTCTAGTTAGATTTGGGATCTCTGTCCGTCGGGAAACTCTATTTTTAGTTCATCAGGCATCTTGTGATTCTGCTTCATCGGGAAACACTATCTTCTGCTCATCGGGCATCACTGTGACTTTTTTCTCTGCCTTTACTGATGGTGTGCACTCCGTTGGTGTAGTCTGTCACTTAGTGAATACATGACTTTTATGCATTGCTGAAAGCATACTCATTGTTTCATTGATTCTCTGAAGTCTTTGGCATTATGTACATGACCGTATAGATGATATCAAGTTGACATCAATGACAATACAAACCATTAACTATTTTAATGTCTTGCATCATCTTCAACTTAACATTATCAAACATTCAATCGGTTACATGGCATCAAGTTATGTTTCTAAAAGATAAATAAGAAGCTTTTAAGATGCTTAAATGGTATAGGGAAATGGTTGATAAAAAGTGGTAAAGAATTGAAATGCTTAAGGTCAGATAGAGGAGAGGAATTTATTTCAGATGAATTCACTAACTTTTTTAATGAGCATGGAATCAGAAGGAAAGTCTCTGCTCCAAGAACACCACAATAAAATGGAATTGCTGAAAGAAGGAACAGATCCATAGTTGATTGTGCAAAGACACTGATGATAGAGAAAGGCATCACCCAAATCTTCTAGAGAGAAGTTGTCAGTACTGCTATTTACACATTGAACATAGTATAATTGAAGAAAGACACCAAAAAGACACCTTATGAGCTTTGGTATGGATATACACCCAATATAAGTTATTTCAAATTTTTTGGCAGTCAATGTTATATCTTAAAGATGATAGAAATGGAAAATTTGATTCCAAGAGTGACGAAGGAATCTTTCTAGGGTATTCTACCAAGAGCAAGGCTTATAAATGTCTAAATAAAGCCTCTAACAAAATTGTTGAAAGTGAAAATGTAAAGATAGATGAATTTGCAAAGAAGAATGAAAAGGAAAGCACTAAAGAACCAATGGACTACAATAGGTTTTCTTACAATGAGGAACTTGACACTCTACCCGAACAACAATCTAGAGCTCCCGAGCAACAAATCATTGCACCCGAGCATTAGGCTGCAAATACCGACGATCAAAATATTTCTCAAGATGACGCACAAAGTGATGGAGAACAGAATGAAGGACAAAATGATCATCAAGCTGATAGACAAAGAGCTGAACCTATACTTGCAAGATATTTCAGAAGTTACCATCTACAAAACCAAATCAAAGGAGATAAAAAGGCTGGTATGAGAACCACAAGTAAGTCTCTAAATAAAAGATGTCTTATTTATGATTATGAGCCCAAGTAAGTGATATTAATGAAGAGATTGAGCAGATAGAGAAAAAAAAGACATGGACACTTGTACCGAGACCAGAGGACAAGAATGTCATCGGTACAAAATGGATATTTAGGAATAAGCTGAATGAGAATGGAGAAGTCACCAGAAATAAAGCAAGACTAGTATGCAAGGGGTATGCACAAGAAGAAGAAATTGACAATGGAGAGACCTTTGCACCCATTGCTAGGCTAGAAGGGGTGAGAATATTACTTGCTTATGTTGCATGTAAAGGATTCAAGGTATATCAAATGAAATATGTCAAGTCTGCATTCCTAAATGGAATACTTGAAGAAGAGGTATACATTGAACAACTAGAAGGGTTTGTTAATCCAGACAAGAGAAACATGGTATGTAGGCTACACAAAGCCTTGTATGGATTGAAACAAGCACCTCGAGCCTAGTATGAGAGACTTCATTCCTATCTTATAAGTATTGGATTTGTAAGGACTAGTGAAAACAATAATCTTTATTTAAAGGAAGATACTAATGCTAACATTTTGATTGCTGAGATATTTGTTGATAACATCATATTTGGAGGCAATGATATGCTATGCAAATCATTCGCAAATCAAATGAGAAAATATTTTGAGATGTCTATGTTTGGAGAGATTAAGTTCTTTCTTGGTCTACAGATCATGTAACAGATGAAGGTATTTTCATTACACAATCCAAGTACATCAAAGAAGTACTGAAAATATTCAAGATGGAAGAATCCAAACCAGTTGGAACACTGATAGAAACTGGATGTAAGCTGACAAAGGAGGACAAGTCATTAGAGGTAAATCAGAATTTGTACAGACCTATGATTGGAAAACTCATGTATGTTGTACACACTAGACAAGATATTGCACATGCAATAGGAATAGTTGCAAGATTTTCTACTAATCCCAGAGAATCACATATGACTACTGTGAAAAGAATCCTTAGATATCTGAAGAGTACCGAGGAATATGGCTTATGGTATAGAAGAGAAGGAAAATTTGAACTTAAGGTTTTTACCGACGCTGATTGGTCTAGAAATGTTGATGACCGGAAGAGAACAACTGGAGGAGCATTCTTTATGGGTGACAGACTTGTCACATGGATCAGGAAGAAGCAAGGATGCATCTCTCAATCTATTGCAGAGGCAGAGTATGTTTCTACTGCCGCAAACTACTCAAATATTGCATGGATCAAATAGTTATTGGAAGGTATGCATATGAAAATCTTAGAACCAGTAATTATCTATTGTGATAATACAAGTGCAATAAACATTTCCAAGAATCCAGTCATGCATGCTAAAAAAAAGCATATTGCCATCAAGTATTATTATTTGAGAGAACAAGTTCAGGTAAATGAGGTGATACTTGAGTATGTGCAATCAAAGGAACAATTGGCCAATATCTTCACCAAGCCACTTCCCAAGGATGCATTTAAGTACTTGAGAAAGAGACTAGGGGTCAGACCCTTGTCTACTGGTCAGTAAAATGACTAGAAGGCTGCATCAGCTTACATATTATCAGAATATCATTCATGTTGATGCAAGCAGAAAAATGGACTTCAAAGATACATCTATACACAACAAGGTATTTATCTATTCCAAGCACCAGAGTTATTACTGATGGATTGGGAAATTCAAGGAATATATTATGGATAAAAAGGATCTGCTTGACACTATTGTCAAATATCTATTTGAAAAGTTGTTTGTTTGGCATTGCTGTCAAAGGGAGAGAGATATCTCATTATCATACATACA
Organism: Thuja plicata; assembly: GCA_018584345.1. Lineage (NCBI taxonomy): Eukaryota > Viridiplantae > Streptophyta > Pinopsida > Cupressales > Cupressaceae > Thuja > Thuja plicata. The sequence goes on along the minus strand of MU228065.1, from coordinate 28,913 downwards.
TATCCATTATCAACTTAGGGAGAGATCATATCCATCAAGGTATCCAAAGGGAGAATGTAAAAAGAAAGGGAGAGTACACACAAAGGAAGAAAATTGCTGACAAGAGACATCACAAGAAAGGAGAACAGTCAAAGGGAGAGAGTTTGACACAGAAGAAGAATACATCAGATCAGAGAAAGAAAGATTCTACATCTATCCAGTGAAGGGATTGAAGAAAGAAAGAAAGCTGCAAGAATCAAATCAAAGCTATTTGAGCTTACTAAAAGCCAGACATTTGTAATAGTTACATTAGACAAGATTGATGAAACTGTACATTTCATATTATATTAGCAATAGTATAGTATGATAATGTAGTATGTTGCCTTCAATGTTAAAGAGAGAGATTGATGACATGTAACTAATTGAATGTTTGAAGATGTTAAGTTGATGATCATGCAAGGCATTAAATCAGTTAATGTATTGTATTGTCATTGATGTCAACTTGATATAATCTGTATGGTCATAGAAATACTACCAAAGACTTTAAAGAACCGATAAATCAAGGCTATGCTATCAGTAATGCATATAAGTCAAGTATTCACTAAGTGACTGTATACACCGACGGAGTGCACGTCGATGGTAATATTAAAAGAGAAAAATTCACAGTGTTACCCGATGAGCTAATGCACAACATTACCGATGAGCAGAGTTACAATGTTGCCCGACGAACAAAACACAGAGTAACCCGATGGAAATAATTTTAGTTTTTCCTAACGGAGAAGAAAAGGACAGAGATCCCGATGAAAACTGAAGTCACACCGACAGAAAATTCAGTTATCATCGATGACTAACTGAAGTGTTTACCGACAGAAAAAAGAGTTCAAAAAATGACAAAATGCTTAGCTGTCAAGAAGCTAAAGATAGAATTAACAGATACTTATCATTGTTTTAATCATCCATATAATCCGGAGATAAGTAATTGATTTAAAGCTGATTTGTCCAGTTGGCAAGAAGATCTCTTTGAGATAAAACTAGAGTTTGCTTTAAATCTATTGGCAAGAATTGTGGAACACGCCAAGAATCAAGAAAGCCAAGAAAAGGGGAAATCATGTCTATATAGAGACAAACCCAATTAATTACAAATTGGTGTGTGTGGGGTGAACAAGAGAATAGAGGAAAGATGCTAAAGAAAATATGAAGGAGAAGAAAGTCTTCTTTCAGTCTTGATCAACAAGCTAAAGAAAGAGCTAGATTCTGCAGACACCGACGAACAATGAGACAACATCACAGAGCATAATAGTGTGGAGCAAAGGTATAAGATTGATTATATTGATAAGAGAGGTAATGGACTTACAATAGATCTGAAAATCTAAAATTGAGTTGTATGTATGAATAGATCATTAGTGTTTCAGTTTAACCTTTGAAGCATAAAGCCTCTTAACCGAGTAGGACTTAAAAGTCTTTTACAATTGAGATACATCGCAAGGAGTATCAAAATGTTTGATCATAAAAGTAGCATTGGATATGCCCGATACCTATTGACATGCCAAGTGAGTGTTTGATCAAGGATGGTAGCATTAGATGCCATATACTAGGTGACAAACTATTTTTAAATCCTCTAACAAGGTTACACCCAACAATGTGTTTGTAACCTTTAATAGGGTTGGATCTTAACAGGGCTCACTTCAGAAGAGTGAAAATTTGGGGTACTGGTCCTAGTGGTTTTTTCCATTAACAGGGTTTCCATGTTAAAAATCCATGTGTCATGTGTTTAATGTTTCATTACTTTACTGTTTTACATTTCACATATGCAATTCTGGATTGATCGGTATACTCTGCATATTTACTGTGTTTTGGTAAATACTTAACTGTTTATCGGTAATCATACAAAAGAGAGATTTACAAAGCAATCCGACATGTAGAAAATTGATTAAAGTATTTCAAGGTATTCATCTTGTAGGACAAAAGATAACTTGAGACATAATTAGTGGTTATAAGTTTTAAGGGTTGATTTAAGGATTAAAATTTGAGCCCATTGATTCACCCCCCCTCTCAGTTATTACTAACAATTGGTATCAGAGCTTGTGTGCTTAAAAGGAAGGTTTCAATACCTAAGCTAAAGATCACAAGATGAACATACGAGATGTGCCCAAGTTGAACAAAGATAATTTTGCTTCATGACATAGCACAATAAGACTCCACTTATCAGGTATTTGTAATGATGTTACTCAATATTTAGATGCTGGATATGTGTTGCCCACAAAAGCACCAACAGTTGAACAATTGAGAGAGAAGCATGAGCACAATTGCATGATGATGGAGCTTGCTTCCTCACTATCCGATGATGAATTTGAAGATGTCAAAACTTGCAAGACTGCAAAGTAGATTGGGGACAAATTGATGCTTATACACGGTGGTGACAAAAATGCTTTGAGAGCAAGGGCAGAAAGCCTTAGAGGGAAGTTTGATGATCTCAAAATGAAAGAAGGTGAAAACATCACTCAGTACAACACACGAATCAAAGAGGTAGTCAATGCTATCCGAGGAGTTGGAGGTGTACTGGAAGAAGATACAGTGGTAAGTAAAATTCTAAGAACCTTACGACCTACTTATGCTATTAGAGTATCTGCCATTCAATAAATGAGAGCAGTAGCAAATAGCAATGTTACTCTAGATAGTTTGATTGGAAGACTGATTTCATTTGAGATGAATAATTTTGATAATAGTGTCTTACCAAACATAGAGTCTACATTCAAAACTTCTATGAGAATAAGTAAATCAAGTCATAAAAACACTATGAGAAAAGATAGTGATAGTGAAAGTGAAGAGGATGATCTTGATGAAATTGAAGCGCTTATGGCTAGAAGAATGCAAAGAGGCAAAGGTAAATACACAGGTAAATTACCACTTTTTTGTTTTAATTGTAAAGAGATTGGACACTTTGTTGCAAGATGTCCTAACCGAAGAAAAGATGACAGAAGTAATGACAGATCATTTGAAAAGAATTCTGACAGAGGTGATTATAGAAGCTACCGACAATTAGAGAGAAGAGATACTCAAGACTACAAGGACAAAGGAAAGAAGGCCAGTTACCTAGAAAATTGCAAATATGATGATACTGACACCGAATCTGATGAAGACATCAAGATGGTGTTTGTTGTAGTAAAAGATGATTCAAATGATGAAGAAGAAAGGTATGTAGAAACTGCACTTGCCACTCATATCTAAAGTCAGTAAAAATGATTTCTGGATCATAGATAGTGGCTGCACTCACCATATGACTGGTGATAAGCACAACTTTGAGAATTTTGAATACTATAAATGTGGTTAAGTAAGAATGGGTAATGACACACCTTGTCTAGTTGAAGGTAGAGGAACCATAATGTTGAATAACCAAATAAAATGTGAAAATGCTTATTGGGTAAATGTATTGAATTATAATCTATTGAGTGTTTCTCAGTTGAATAATTCAGGTCACAGAGTAACATTTGAAAATAAGAAGGCAAAGATTTTCAATAAATTAGGAAATCTGATTGGTACCGGTGAGCAGACAAAAGGTAACTTATTCTATCTGAATGATACTGACACCACTTGTTTGATTGATACAACCGAAGACATATGGTTGTGGCACAAAAGATTGTGTCATGTGAACTTTGACAACATGATAAAGATTAGCAAAAGGAGAAATGTCAGAGGCTTACCGATGATGACCAAGCCCAACAACATCATGTGTAAGAATTGTCAAAAAGGTAAGATCACAAAGTCTAGTTTCAAAAGAAAAACCCATACATCTGATGCCATTCTATAATTAGTCCATACTGATTTATGTGGACCTATGAGGACAAAGAGTTATTATGGAGATAGATATTTTATTCTCTTTGTTGATGATTACTCTAGAATGATGACAGTTATGTTTCTAAAAGATAAATAAGAAGCTTTAAAGATGTTTAAATGGTATAAGGCAATGGTTGAGAAATAAAGTGGTAAAGAATTGAAATGCTTAAGGTTAGATACAGGAGGGGAATTTATTTCAGATGAATTCACTAAATTTTGTAATGAGCATGGAATCAGAAGACAAGTCTCTGCACCAAGAACACCACAACAAAATGGAATTGCTAAAAGAAGGAACATATCCATAGTTGATTGTGCAAGGACACTGATGATAGAGAAAGGTATCACCCAAATCTTCTGGAGAGAAGCTGTCAGTTTTGCTATTTACACATTGAACAAAGTACAAATGAAGAAAGACACCAAAAAGACACCTTATGAGCTTTGGTATGGATATACAGACAATGTAAGTTATTTAAAAAATTTTGGCAGTCAATGTTATCTCTTAAAAGATGATAGAAATGGAAAACTTGACTCGAAGAATGATGAAGGAATCTTATTAGGGTATTCTACAAAGAGAAAGGCTTATAAATGTCTAAATAAAGCCTCTAACAAAACTGTTGAAAGTGCAAATGTAAAGATAGATGAGTTTGTAGAGAAGAATGAAAAGGAAAACACTAAAGAACCAAAGGACTACAATAGGTTTGCTTACAATGAGGAACCTAATACTCTACCCGACCAACAATGTAGAGCTCCCGAGAAACAGATCATTTAACTCGAGCATGAGGCTGCAAATACTGACGATTAGAATATTCTCAAGACGATGCACAAAGTGATGGAGAACAGAGTGAAGGACGAAATGATGATCAAGCTGATAGAAAAAGAGTTGAACCTGTAATTGCAAGATATGTAAGAAGGAACCATCCAAAAAACCAAATCATAGGAGATAAAAAGGCTGGTATGAGAACCAAAAGTAAGTCTCTAAATACAAGATGTCTTATTTATGATTATGAGCCCAAATATGCCAATGCTGCACTAGATAATGATGAATGGATAAGTTCTATGAATGAAGAGATTGGTCAGATAGATAAAAACAAGACAAGGACACTTGTACTGAGACTAGATGACAAGAATGTCATCGGTATAAAATGGATATTCAGGAATAAGATGAATGAGAATGGAGAAGTCACCAAAAATAAAGAAAAACTAGTATGCAAGGGGTATGCACAAGAAGAAGGAATTGACTATGGAGAGAACTTTCCACACATTGCTAGGCTAGAAGGGGTGAGAATATTACTTTCTTATGCTGCATGTAAAGGATTCAAGGTATATCAAATGGATGTCAAGTCTTCATTCCTAAATGGAATACTTGAAGAAGAGGTATACATTGAACAACTAGAAGGGTTTGTTGATCTAGACAAGAGGGACATGGTATGTAGGCTACACAAAGCCTTGTATTGATTGAAACAAGCACCCTGAGCCTGGTATGAAAGACTTCATTCCTATCTTATAAGTATTGGATTTGTAAGGACTAGTGAAAACAATAATCTTTATTTAAAGGAAGATACTGCTGCTAAAATTTTGATTGTTGAGATATTTGTTGATGACATCATATTTGGAGGCAATGATATGCTATGCAAATAATTTGCAAATGAAATGAGCAAAGAGTTTGAGATGTCTATGTTTGGAGAGATCAAGTTCTTTCTTGGTCTGCAGATCATGCAACAAGATGAAGGTATTTTCATTACACAATCCAGGTACATCAAAGAAGTACTAAAAATATTCAAGATGGAAGAATCCAAACCAGTTGGAACATCAATGGAAACCTGATGTAAGTTGACAAAGGAGGACAAGTCATCAGAGGTAAATCAGACTTTGTACAGATCTATGATTGGAAAACTCATGTATGTTGTACACACTAGACCAGATATTGCACATGCAGTAGGAATAGTTGCAAGATTTTCTGCTAATCCTAGAGAATCATATATGACGACTGTGAAAAGAATCCTTAGATATCTGAAGAATACTGAGGAATATGGCTTATGGTATAGAAGCGAAGGAAAATTTGAACTTAAGGTTTTTACCGACGCTGATTGGTCTAGAAATATTGATGATGGGAAGAGCACAACTGGAGGAGCATTCTTTATGGGTGACAGACTTGTCACATGTATCAACAAGAAGAAAGGATGCATCTCTCAGGCTACTGCAGAGGTAGACTATGTTGTTGCTGCCGCAGACTACTCAAATATTACATGGATCAAATAGTTACTGGAAGGTATGCATATGCAAATCTTAGAACCAATAATTATCTATTGTGATAATACAAGTGCAATAAACATTTCCAAGAATCCAGTCATGCATGCTAAAACAAAGCATATTGCCATCAAGTATCATTATTTGAGAGAACAAGTTCAGGCAAAGGAGGTGATACTTAAGTATGTGCAATCAAAGGAACAATTGGCCAATATCTTCACCAAGCCATTACCCAAGGATGCATTTGAGTTCTTGAGAAAGAGACTAGGGGTCAGACCCTTGTCTACTAGTTAGTAAAATGACTATAAGGTTGCATCAGCTTACATATTATCAGAATATCATTCATGTTGATGCAAGTAGATAAATGGACTTCAAAGATACATGTATACACATCAAGGTATTTATCTACTTTGAGCACCAGAGTTATTACCTATGGATTGGGAAATTCAAGGAATATATTATGGATAGAAAGGATCCACTTGACACTATTGTCAAATATCTATTTGAAAAGTTGTTTGTTTGGCATTGCTGTCAAAGGGAGAGATATATCTCATTATCATACAAACATATCCATTATCAACTCAGGTAGAGATCATATCCGTCAAAGTATCCAAAGGGAGAATGTAACAAGAAAGGGAGAGTACACACAAAGTTAGAGAATTGCTGACAAGAGACATCACAAGAAAGGAGAACAGTCAAAGGGAGAGAGTTTGACACAGAAGGAGAACACATCAGATCAGAGAAAGAAAGATTCTACATCTATCTAGTGAAGGGATTGAAGATAGAAAGAAAGCTACAAGAATCAAATCAAAGCTATTTGAGCTTACCGAAAGCTAGACATTTGTAATAGTTATATTAGGAAAGCTTGATGAAACTGTACATTTCATATTATATTAGCAATAGTATAGTATGTTTCCATCAATGTCAAAGGGAGAGATTGATGACATGTAACTAATTGAATGTTTGAAGATGTTAAGTTGATGATCATGCAAGGCATTAAATCAGTTAATGTATTGTATTGTCATTAATGTCAACTTGATATAATTTGTATGGTCATAGAAATACTGCCAAAGACTTCAAAGAACTGATAAATCAAGGCTATGCTATCAGTAATGCATATAAGTCAAGTATTCACTAAGTGACTATATACACCGACAGAGTGCACATTGATGGTCAAAGTAAAAGAGAAAAATTCACAGTGTTACCCAGCGAGCTAATGCACAACATTACCGACGAGCAGAGTTACAATGTTGCCCGACGAACAAAACACAGGGTAACCCGACGAAAAGAATTTTAGTGTTGCCCGACGGAGAAGACAAGAACGGAGATCTTGATGACAACTAAAGTCATATCGACAGAACAATCAGTTATCACCAATGACTAACTGAAGTGTTGACCGACAGAACAGAGAGCTCAGAAAACAACAAAATGCTTAGCTGTCAAGAAGATAAAGATAGAATTAACGGATACTTATCATTGTTTTAATCATCCAGTATAAGCCAGAGATAAGTAATTGATTTAAAGCTGATTTGTCCAGTTGGCAAGAAGATCTCTTTGAGATAAAACTGGAGTTTGCTTTAAATCTATTAGCGATAATTGTGGAACACGCCAAGAATCAAGAAAGCCAAGAAAAGGGGAAATCATGTCTATATAGAGACAAACCCAATTCATTACGAATTGGTGTGTGTGGGGTGAAGAAGAGAATAGAGGAAAGATGCTAAAAAAATATGAAGGAGAAGAAAGTATTCTTTCAGTCCTGATCAACAAGCTAAAGAAAGAGCTAGATTCTGCAAATACCGACGAATAGTGAGACAACATCACAGAGCATAACAGTGTGGAGCAAAGGTATAAGATTGATTATATTGATAAGAGAGGTAATGGACTTACAATAGATCTGAAAATATGAAATTGAGTTGTATGTATGAACAAATCATTAGTGTTTCAGTCTAACCATTGAAGCATAAAGCCTCTTAACCGAGAAGGACTTAAAAGCATTTTACAATTGAGATACATCCCAAGGAGTATCAAAAATTTTGATCGTAAAAGTAGCATTGGATATGCCCGATACCTATTGATAGGCCAAGTGAGTGTTTGATCAAGGATGGTAGCATTAGATGCCAGATACTAGGTGACAAACTATTTTTAAATCCTCTAACAAGGTCACACC
>MU228064.1:635042-650240 GCA_018584345.1 Thuja plicata | reverse complement strand
AGTCATATAAGAATGCCAGTTAAATTTCATTGCCAGATCATCTGTATTGGCGAAGTTATTAAGGATTTACTGTTGAGATTTTAGGGTGAAAAATCTTTGAGCTCAATTTTCAGGATCTTAGAGGCTCTGGATGGAGGTCGAACCCCCGGCTGACTGGCACTCCGCGAGTCAGGCACTGTAGATCGCGATCTCCCATTTCCGAAAAGTGTTCATAATAGCCAAACGGAGCTACGGTTTGAAAGTTATGGTTTCCGGAAGTTGGGCTACCTAATCTCATATTTTGTAAATATTCAAAGCCGACCCTTTTGTAATAAAAGTGAAAAATAATTAAATGTTAAGGGTAGTCGGCCTTAATGGCTCGATTTCTGGAACCTTCTCGGGCGGTGGAAATTGCCTATATAAAGAAGGCCCGTAGTATTGTATAGGGCAGTTCTGGGTGGATCTGAGTAAGAATTCAAGGCTTTGTCCTACAGAATATTGTAAGTAAAATGCCCATGTGGCTTTGCATATTGTAATTCTAAAAGTTTGTAATTCCACATTTGTGGAGATAATAAGAAGCCATTTTTCTGTTCTTGCAAATTGTGGTTGTTTCTCTGTTTCTGTTATGTGTTTGTGGTATTAAGGGGAGCACCCTTCATCACAAATGGACTAGAGGAGGAGGGTTGGTGAGGTTCCTAAGAAATTACCCCTTGGGGCACAAATTGAATCTTTTGTTTACCCTCTAGCTCAGCTATTATGTTATCTTTCATCAAGGATTTGACCTTTTCCTCATTATAAGCTTTAAGTATAAACTCATATCTCTCATTTAAGCTGGCATAGGCCTCCTTTTCTCTCTTAGCCACCTTCATGCTTAAATTTGGTATTTGAACAACAAGGTTTACAGCTTCAGTTCCTAAAGTATCAGCAACCCTCTTCACAATTAGACTACCTGTATCTTCAACATCATCATCTTCCTTTATTCTCCTCTTGTCTTTTTTCTTTAATGACCAAATGGCTAGAGTTGCATGATCTTCACTAAACTGGGCACCAATTGATGTCCCAGTAGTGCTCATAGGTTTTTCTTGCTTTCTAACAGTGTCAAAGACCACTGCATCTGCTAAATCCCATTGAGGTAATATGAGAACTCCCTACTTTTTAATCATTTTTCTACCCTCTTCAGGGGTGATCTTATCAAAATTTGATATCATCTCCTTCTTAAATTATTTCTCTATATCCTCCTTAGTAGAGTTGGGTTGAGCTTCTTGTAGCTTTTGGCACTTGTGATTGAATTCATCAATGTGGCACCTACATAGAAATTGAATGAATGCCCCAGTTTTAATGAAATTGTCATCAGACAAGAATTCATCACTGGCCTTTTTGGTTACAGGATCTAACTCCCTGCCAGCAAACTCTGCTACTGTGAGGTCAGTTGTTGTATGTTTAGGTGCCTCTAGCATCCCTTCTTGTAACTCCTGAGTAGTAATAACTACTTCACCAGCATTCCTCAAATTGACCAATTTCTCAGCGATGGCCTGATCATCATATTGCATGGGCGATTGGGAAGGAGAGTACAATTCACTCTCTTGTTCTTTGGTTTCCACCCTTTGTCTTTTGGGAGAGGTCACCTCTTGAAAATTGATGTCTGCTGGCCTCTTTCCTTTATGCTGAAGAGGTTTGTCAGCTTTAGGAGCAATAGTAGTGTATCCTCTCCTTTTATATACTACATAATTCCCTAGTGAGACTATTCTACTCTGTGGAAATTTATTTAGGGCAGCAAGAGCCCTTTTTGGATCATTTTCAAATTCTCTCTGCCTCTTCTCATTTAAGGTTTGCATGATCCCCTCAAAAAGATTCATTAGGGAGTCAATTTTGTAAGACCATGGGAAAAAATCCTTTAAAGGATCATAAGTCTTGTCAAAATTTCGTACAAATTCCAAAGACTTTTTGTATGCCATCCATTTCTCCTTCCTAACTTCCTGAACACCAAGGTCAAAAATATTTCTGATGATATCCTCAGGGTAATTGAACTGATGTTCTAACATCAAGCATTTAGTCCTCCTCTTCCTGAACATACCCATGATAAAATCTTCATTATCTGCACATCTGGACATAGAAGTGGCTAAATGATAGGGCTCAAAATACTTGTCAAACTATGTCCAGCCACCTTTGGTTATGATGAAGTGATGGCCTCTGGTGAGGGTAGGAAAGATACTTCCCTTTATCTTTCCTGTCAGGGCTTCTTCATGTAGCCCACCCAATTAACTTATAATTTATGCTACTCCAATCTTGAGTAGGACTCTGTAGGGCAGCACATAAGGAGTTCCTCTGAATCCATAAACCCTAATTACTATAGAAAAAGGGTACAAAATTAAATCTCCCCAATTGTGAGCAATTTTTAGCTCTTGGGCATATTCCATAGGCCTTAAAAGCCTCATCATTTCATTGTGGACCCTAGCATTCTGGTTTCTCAGCAATGACTTGAGTCTAGTTGCAAAAACCTTATCAAAATACACATAACTAGCACCCTTCCTATCCCATGACAAATCTGCACTCCACATTTGAACAGGAAATTCTTTACCATCTTGGAATTTATCCAATTCCATTTCTTCCTCAAAGAAGTCTGTATTGTTGAACAAGAACATATGCATCATGAGGGAATACCATCCCATTGATTTATGTATGTTGCTGTCCTAAATTTTGGCCAGACCCTCATGCATCTCTTGAGCAATATAAGATGCAAAATCAAATACTACTGACAGGTGAGGATGTAGAATTTGAACAACCATCAACATTATATGGACAGGCATTGTCACATCTTCATCTATCCCCAAAACATTGCACAGAGCACTATACATCTTTCTGGCCTTGCCATTAAAAAGATCCAACTTGAAAGGTTTTGGGGTTCCAGGCCCTACTACAACCAAGTTCTCTATTTTATTGATATAACCCTTCAATGCTTCACCCCTGTAGTAGTCTCTTTGATTTTGGTATACTTCTTTAAAGTACTCAAGATCAATTTCATCCATATGCTTAGAGGTGTCATCTGGCTTGAAGATCCTTCTTATTTCATCAGCTGATACTATTAACAACACATTTCCCTGAGTGTCCCTAAAAACCCTAGCCACCTTATCATAAGTGTTTGCAATTAAAGTGAACAAATCAGTGTCAATGAATACACTAGGTGCTATCAGTTTTCCCACATCTAACTCCCAAATATTACAGTTTGGGGTAGGGGCATTCCTGTAGCTATAGGCCATTCTGAACAAAGTAAGGCCATCAAAACTGGTATTAGCATCTTTTGCCCATCTACCAGAATCATATAACCCTTTTCCTATTTTGAAGCAGGGATGTGGTGGAACTACCCTTTTAATTTGGGTGGCATCTCTTGAGGACATCAGCAATTGCTGTAACAAATCTTCCCTAACATTCCATTTTTTATAATCAACCTCTCTAGAAACCTCAACTCTAGGGGTCATTCTAAGGTTTTGCTTTCGATACTAGACTTAGATTCTGAAACAAAGATTTAAAACCTTTCTAAACTGCAAATTCCACCACAATTTGAATGCTAGTGAATTAGTAAGCTTACCCATTCTGTACAGAAGTCGCTTGAAGCCAATTTTCTCTGCAATCCCATTTTTTCTCAAATGATTTTGATGAATCATTATGACTACAAGTCGACTTAATCAATTCTACGGCCTCAATCAAATCAATCTTTCAAATTGAGTTTGACTAGAGTTGTCACATGTTCTGTAATTAATTCACCAGCTTCAATTTTGTGGCTTAACGACTCTCTACAACATATTTTACCAAATTTGAATTTGAGCCGTTGATTCTAGACATCATTCTCTACATCTGACGGCTATCTTATTTTCCCAAAAACAACTGTCGACCATGGACACGTGTTGCCACTGCTTAATCGCTTACTCACTAGATGTTGATCACTTTCCCTTTAAGTGATTAAGTGAGCTGTCAGATTTAAAACAACTTATCTATGGTTTAAACTCTCACCAGCTTTGAATGCCTGGGCCCACCAACTACCAGATGTCATCACCTCTTAATGGATTACTCACTAGATGTCGAGCATCTTGGGTATAAGCCATTAAGCCAACCGTCAGATCTTTCTGGGATTTAACACCTTTTATACTGGTCTACGACTGGACCCACACTCTTTCCTGGATAGGTGTCGCTACTGCTGAATCGCTTTCCCATTAGATTTTGTGCACCTTTTGATTAAGCGATTAAGCAAGCCGTAGGATTCCTTCATACTTGCCCACTATTTAACTGAGAACCTTTGCAAATGTTTGGCCCCACCAAGGACACGTGTCACCACCGCTTAATCGCTTACCCATTAGATGCCATGCACTTTTCCTTTAAGCCATTAAGCGAGCCATTCGATCTTTTCATACTTGCCCACTATTTAACTGAGAACCTTTATGAATTGTTCAGCCCCACCAAGGACACGTGTCACCACCGCTTAATCGCTTGCTTGATAGATGTCTTGCATCTTTTGATTAAGCCATTAAGTCAACCGTTCGATCAAAACTGACTTGCTCACCACATAAGATAATGACATAAAAGGGATTTTTCATGGTGAGACTTAGGAATAATTAAAGCGATTAGGATAACATAGTATTTTCACAAAAAGCAACCCATTTAACATGAACACATGACTTAAGGTAACTTAAGTGACCGAAAAATTAACATGAAAATAGAATTGGCCAAGGCAGTTAGGGTTTTTCAGTCATTTTCCACCATTTTCAACTAGGTTAAGGGTTTGAGCAAACTTTATAGAGGCATAAGAACAATTATAATCTCAATTTCACAGCCTTGGACACTACCAATGACAAGGGACCCTAGGAAAATTACAAGGCACAATTTAAACAAGAAATAGCACCAACAAAGTTGATTGCCAAAATTGATCCATTAAAGTATTTTCTTAACAAAATAACCCTTACAGGAAAAATTTCTAAATGGGTGATGGTACTTAGTGAATTTGACATTGAGTATGTGGACCAAAAAGCTATCAAGGGACAAGTCATAGCTGATCAATTGGCTGAAAATCCTTTAGTTTCTACACATCCTATTCAAGTAGAATTTCCAGATGCAAAGATAGTCAATGTGGAAGCCAAAGCATTGAAATTATATTTCGATGGATCCTACACTCAGCATGGTTCATGGGCTGGAATTCTATTGATTACACCATAATGATGCACCATTCTTAAGTATTACAAACTTTTGTTCTCATGCACCAATAATATTTTAGAATACAAATCTTTAGTCATAGGCATCAAAATGGCTTTAGAATGGAACTTCACAGAACTGCAAGTATATGGGGATTCCCAATTGGTCATCAATCAATTTAACAATGAGTATCAAACATAGGATGAAAAATTATTGCCATATAAAAGGATGGTAGATGACTGGAAGAAATACTTTTTCTTGATCACATTTGAGAAAATCCCAAGGGATAAGAATAGAGCAGTAGATGTTATGGCTACTTTGGCTTCTTTACTTCAAATGCCTGATCAAAATGCGAGGTACAAATTCTTGGTGGAAGAGTTGGTGAAAGCGGCTTTTGACCTACCTAAAAATCAAATCATTTTCCTTCTAAATGGAGATGAATCACCTTGGTATGGACCCATTTATACCTATCTAAAAGACCAAGTTCTACCTTTAGACCAAACCCATGCCCGAAAATGACACTTTATACACCAAGCGGCTCGTTACACTATCCTATCTGACACATTGTATCACAAAGGTCTTGAAGGAATGCTACTTAGGTGTCTAGAAGATGAGGAATCAAATTTATCTTTAAGAGACATTCATGAGGGTATCTGTGGGTCTCATTCAAGTGGGTTAAACCTAGCCAAGAAAATCCTTCATATCGGGTATTTCTGGAAAACCTTAGAAAAGGATGCTTGCCACTTTGTTAAAGTGTGTTCAAAATGCCAATATCATGGAGACATGATCTATGTTATTGTATAAGAGTTACACCCATTCATTACACCGTGGTCATTTTACCAATGGGGATTTGATCTTATTGGAATGATTTACCCACCTTCTTCCAATGGTCACAAATACATCATCATGGAAAAAGAATATTTTACAAAATGGGTAGAGGTTGTACCTTTGACAACTACAATGGGAAAATAGATCTCTATGTTTATCCTCAATCACATCATTTGTAGATATGGTATTCCACATGCCATTATCATGGACAATGGGAAACAATTCAAGAACAAAGATGTGGATGAACTATGTGAGACCTTCCATATAACACACCATTCTTCCTCCATTTACTATCCTCAAGGTAATGGACAAGTTGAAGCTACAAATAATAATATTCTCAAAATATTGAAAAGATCGGTTAATAAATCAGGAAGAGATTGGCACATCCAATAAACCCGGCATTGTGGGCCTACAAAACAAGCATTCAAACACCAACAGGAGCTACACCATTTTATTTGGTTTATGGGGCAGAAGTTGTTCTACCTTTGGAGGTTGAGATCTCATCCTTAAGAGTTTCATTACAAGGATTAATAAATGATGAAGATTATAGGGTTTCCCAACTTCAACAATAGGAATTTTTGGAGGAACATCAAACACAAGCTTATAAGGATTTGAAAGTGTATCAAAATAGAATCTCAAGAAATCACAACAAGCATATCAAACTTAGAACCTTTCAAGTGGGGGAATTAGTGTTAAGAGAAAACCATAAAAACCAAGAAGATAAAGAAAAGAAAGGAAAAAGGGAGGCAAATTGGCTTGGACCTTTTATAGTTACTTCTTATTTTGGAATGGGGACATACAAGCTAGCTGATTGTGAGGGTGATGAGTTGCAAGAACCTATTAACAACATTCTTTTAAAGAGGTTTCATACCTAATCAGATGAAAGAGTATAAGAAGAAAGATTATCAGATGCATGTGTAGCTGATGAGTTCAACATCATTCTTTGTACATGAGAAAATTTCAAAAATCCAAAAACATGAGAAAAGGTCAAATCCAAAAAAATGAGAAAGATCAAAAATTCAAACAATGGAAAAGCAGAAAAGCATAAAAAGAGGAAAATTGAGCATGAAGAAATAAAAAACATTCAAAAATCAAAAAATTGTTGTCTTGGTGAAAACCTAGCAAATAGGCGCCTTGATGATATCAAAAAAAAGGAAAAAAGAAAAAATCAAAGAAAAAAATTGAAAAAGAGAAAAGTGCCTTGGTGAAAACCTAGCAATAGGCACCTTGGTAGCAAAAAAAACAAAAAGAGAAAAAGAGAAATAAACCTCAAATGGTGAAAACCTGGAAAACATACACTTTTTGATCCCTTAAGTCTTATCTAGTTTCATTTGTACATATTGCCTTTTCATCATCTCATTTGTATATCCTCATTACATCTGTCATTTGTGCATAGTCATAATTAAGTCTCTGAGCTGCATTGTCACATACTAGGTTTCATTTGCCCAAGCTTTTCACATGGTCTCATTTTTCCCTTTGGGGCAAAGCATTGGTTTTGATACAAACAAAATCAATAAGTGCTACTTTTTGGTGACATGACAGAAGCAATTTTCAGAACTTCAGTGGGGAGATATTGTTGAACCTTTGATGGATATCATTGTTCAAAACCAAGCATTCGATCTTGCAACTTGATCCTTGAGTTTCATGACCTTATTATCAAGATTAAAATTTGACAAAACCTAAATGATAAAAATGTGTGGAATTCTATTGAAAATATTGATACAATACAAAACACTTGAAGTTTTTGATGATATTCATTGAATTTTCAAGTCAAGTCTTTTTGGCTAATTGATGATGTTTCGACAAAATTGGCAATGATGAAGACATGATATTTTCTTGACTTTGTGTGATTGTTTTGAGGAAGATCCACTAACTTGTGTGAATTTATCTAAGGACATGGTCATCAAAGAACCGTCGAGGAATTTCATATAGGAAGGAGGGTTAACATTTTTTTGTTTACACAAACGGATACCTTGTCTATTTAGATCTTCCATATCTTAATACCAAAATCCAATTGCAACATTGAATCCAATAAAACTGGTATTCATACCACCATAGTTGATTATTCAACTAGTGAGGGTTGTAATAGTTTCTAAATGGTTACAAAAGTGATGAAATTGGTATTCATATTATCATGATGTGGTCAGTGATGATTGTACTTGCTCCTAGTTCCACAATGCTCAATGATGACACTATATCTCTATTGCATTTCTTTTGCAAAAAGCTAGTGACAGTTAGTTGCATTGCATTGCATTTTCATGATAGATTAATTACATGTTTAAAGGATTTTCTAAGTTGAAGGGGGTTAATCATTTTGGGGTTAATATCTTTTATCTTGTTTCAAATCAAGTATGTGAGATTCTCTTTTTCATTCATGGCATTAATCATTACTCATTATATTTTATATCAAAAGAAAAAATCAACAAAGCATTAATCATTATCTGTTTTGCATCCATTTAAAAAGTGCATTTCATATAAGTTGCATACATCAAAATCCAAAAAAAAACTAGTTGCATTCATTTTTACCATTGTATTGCATAACCATTACATTCATCATAAATTAAAAATATATATAATTAGTTGCATAATCATTTACATCCATCTATCTATGTCGTATCTAAGACATTACATCCATAGCATATAAAAGTAAATGCATCATAGAAATCATATAGTTCTGCATATAAAGAAATCTCACATCAACATCATAAACAACATCATGGTATCAAAGAGCATCATAAATAAATGTAAATCAAAATGTCCATAAATATCTGTATATCATGATACATAAAAAAAAAATGGTACATCATCAAAGTCCTGATCAATCATACATATGGTACATCAATACACATCATGAGGATCAATATAAATCTGTCTCAACTCAAGACCCAGTAGGGGCACCTGATCCATCACCTGTCCCACCACCTGATCCATCTCCTGTACCTACATCACTTGGACCATCTAGACCTTTTTTTAATCTTTCTGTAGTACTAGGAGGAGCTTGACTAGTAGAAGCACCCTGACTCATCTGATCCATCCTACTCATGAATACCTACATCATAGCACTGAACTGAGACATCTAAACTATCATCACTGAGAAACTTGTCTGTAGACTCTGTCTATCTTGCTCTACCCTACTAGGTGGAGGTGGTTGTACTAGACCTGTGGGATCTAAAGTAACCTGTGGTTGTATAGGACCCTGAGGAATAACTAGTCCCTATTATAAGGGTAATTGTTGTGCCTGAACCTGTGCTCTGGAAACTTGTCTAGCCTGGTCTAGATGTGCCTGTCTAGGATCTCTCTATCTCTGCTGACCCCATACTACAGCTGGTATAGGGGGAACCTATCTCTTTTTGGGAACATAACCACTACCCCTAGCTCTGACATGACCACCCCGCATCTGAGGTCCCACCTATCCTCTGCCTAAAGCTCTCAGAGCTCTCGGTACTCTAGGAGCTCTTGGTACTCTAGGAGCCCTTTGTACTCTTGGTGCTCTCAGACCTCCACCACCACCTCCTCCTCCTCCATCATCATCAAAAGTCTCATCCACATCAGGGATAGGCTCAGATGGATCTGTAAATCTCATAAATCTATGTATGGAAAACCACTCGATATACTCCACAGACATACTGACATCAGCAACATGCTCTAACATATCCCATCTAATGAAACCCAATTGGTTAATCTTGATGCAAGAAAACTCATAATCAACCTAAGCTCCCCATGTGGAATTCTCTACTTGTACCTGAGCATACAAAGCCATACCCTGCGGTATATCCTGAACTCTGTCAAACTATCGTAATACTCAACAAAATAAAAATCTCTCAATCACTAGAGGTGATCGACCAATCATCCATCAAGGGGAGAACATATATGGAAGCTCATCATCATCCTCTCTCCATCCCTCACAACCCAAGTAAGGTCTCCAGATGACCTAATCAATATCATAAATCATCTTACGCCAGTAATCTACCTTGCCCAGTCGATGCTAGAAAATCATGCCATCATAGAGGAATGTGTAAGGTCATCCATGACCCCTCACTTGAGCTACAATCGGTCTAGTGACTGGGATGTGCTCCTAGGTCCATAACTGTAATAGAATAGCTCCTGCAGATAATGTTGCACTCTCTCAATACAGTACATCATGTAAATCATGATATAACTGAGAGAGAACATAGGAACCCCAATTGAATATCTGAGGATTCTCAAGTAAGTCCTCTAGGATCTAACCCCATCCGACTGTAAATCTGTGACCTCGTCGATCAGGGAGAAGTAATATGTTGATCACTGCACCTAGAACTATAGGAAAAGTAGGAAATGATGCAAATTGCACCCATGTGATAGTATCATCTTTGATTGTTAGATCTGCGATGACCCATCTGTATGCACTTCCATCATACACCTAATTGTAATAAACTTTTTAGCCTTGTGTTGGGATGTGTACCAACCTAAAAATGTCCTCGGGTGTAATCGTCATCTCACCAAGGGGTGAGTGAAAGGTATTATGGTCAGAGTGCCAATTCTCTGCCATAGCTATGAGTAGTCCCCGATTTAGTTGGAACTGAGGTATATCAAGAAGGAAGAACAAACCACACTTCTCAATCACACGAGTCTTTGGTCTAGTCAGATCTTGGGCTAAGTCAAGAAACCACGATGATAGGCTCCGTACATATAACTTATGGAACCATGCCTATTTTGCAATTAATTAAATTATATTAGCATCTTCATATCAGTGGATCATTTCAAATCAATAAAAAAAAATCAAATCAATCTTTTTCTCTTTTTGAGCACATCAACCTATTGTTCCTAACTCTAGATCTTGAGAAGGGATAAATATATTAGTTATCCTACCAATCAGTTATCTATCCAATCATATTAACATATCAAAAATCCACTAATGTGGTCATTCTAACATCCTAAACACTTTGTAGCATTACTAAACACACCTATCTATCTTGGAAATTAGTCTGTTAATCAAGGCATTCAATCGCAATCAGTTTCTTCTCTTTTAAATAACGTTTTCATCATTTTCTTGCAGGTGTCACTTCACAGAGTGTACATGTTATTTCATGCAAAGCATTATTTTATCTATCATACACATGATTTGACTTATTGCTAGCAGTACTTTGCCTTATAAGCATCATTTTACCTAACTAGGCGACATTTAAAATATTCTACATGGAATTTTAAATCATGTTTTTCCCTAGGGTTTTGTAGGCATTATTTGATCTATCCAACACATGTTGTAACATATCTTATACATGGCATTTTACCTAAAACTAACCTAATTTACCCTAGCATGCGTGATAAAAGCATTAAATGCAGTCAAACAAAGAAATAAATGCACTGCGAGGTTTGAAATCACTTACCATAGGTCCATAGTCTGTAGGTCTCTGATATATGTGCCCTCGCTCAAACCGATGCTCTCAAATAGGGACCACCATCATCGGATATATCAGCAGGATCAGAGCAAAATCTCAATAGTAAAAAGTCAAAATGATTAGTAAAAATGAATTTTTCAACCTATTTATACTATTTGACCTAATTGTGAAGAGGTTTTTCACCCAGTTTGACCTAATCATCATTTTTTTCAGAAATGAAAACATATTGGATCTATTCTTCATCATTTATGTACATCAATTTTTTTTTCATTTCTGAGGGGGCATCATCATATGATCAAATCAGATTCGGCATCGTATTTTCCATCAAACATCAATCTAAATCTGGGGCATTGAAATTTTAAAATATTATCAATGGGGCATTCTGTGCCTTTTCAAATCAGTTTCAAATGAGTTTCACATCAGGTCATTGCATCAATCTTTGCATCATAGTTTCAAATCAAGTTCTGCATCTAAATCAAGTTTTGTATCAATCAATCAGGCATCAATCAGCAATCAGGAAATCGAGTTTTCTTTGAATCAATGCACTTCGCACATCAATTCAAAGAGGGGCATTTGTAGACACCTAAAATTGGTCAGGTGTTCTCTAATCATCCAAATCTAGAATTTCATCAAATTTGCTCTAAATCTCATCAAATTGCTCTAAATCAATCAAAATGGAATAAATCAATTCAAATGGACATTTATTAAATCAAATTGGGACAAAATCAATTTAAATCAAAGGATAAAATTAACAATTATATTAGTTAATTAAATATAAGCCTAAAGGGATTAATCAAACTATATAATTGATTTTAATCAATTAATAGTATAGTTTAAATCAAAAATCAAATCCAACCTATTCCCCTACATGGCTAATTTAATTAATTGATTGAATTAATAAATCCTATTATCTTTCAACATGAATTTGAGGAACCAATGAGAATTGAGAAGGCAAAGCACATGGATCACTCCAAATTTGCAATCTCAACCACTCATTTGATCTTTTCAATTTCCTCCACTCATCTTGTCCCAACCTTTGAGACAATCATTTAAATTGTCCCCTCATTTGAAACCATTTGAAAGCCTCTCACTCAACCAAGGCTAAACCATGATCAATTGACTCCACCCCTACACTTGGGAAAATCCTATAAATAGAGAGCAATTTGCAAGCATAAAAGAATCCTAGACATTCGAATGCAAAGAATCTACATTATAGTCATTTTTAGAGAAATATCAAAGCAATTTGAGAATTTTCAAGCATTTGTGAAAGCATTTGAGTGAATTGTTGAGACAATTTGAGAGAATTATGAACTAGATAGGCATATCATTATCAATTTTCTCATTCTAGGGCTGTCACTAGTAGAGATTTAAGTTGAGAGCTCTCTATTAGCATGCTTGATTAGAGATCCATGAGATGCTTAATGATTTTCTTTCAATTCTTAGTGTAATTGTTGATAGTTTTTCATAGAATTGTTAGAAAATAAACTAATCTCATGAAGGTGTAAAAATCACACACAAATTTCCTTGAGAATAAAGATGAATTGGCATCATTCCCAAGTATCACTACATTTTTTAAGATAGCGCAAAACCAAGCAAACAAGTGAAGAGGAAGGAAAACAAAAGCAAAAAATTACTGTTGGAAGCCTGTCACTTGGTTGAAGAAAGAATTCATTTTAGTATGGATACACTCCTCAGCAAGAGTAAGAGGAACAAATCTTATAACACTCTTGAGGAGATGTAACTCTGCTAAAGCAAAATTACTTTATTTAGCCTTGGTTAGATTTTAGATCTCTAAATGTTTTCTTAAGGATAGTGTAGTTTTGTTAGCTTATTTTTTGAATTGGATAGATTATTCAACATTTTCCTCTTCGTTAAGAATTGTGTTTTGTCAATAAACATGTTATATTTTTTGATATTTTATTACAATAGGTGAGGACTCCAGGTCATCAATTTATAGATCAAAAGAATAGAGCTAGTTTAAAACATACTAATTACATTTTCATTATCCTGGTAAACTTAAATTAGCACCTTAATGGATTTAAACAATATGTTTCAGTAAAAAATGGTTATCGATCAACTATGGTATTGTGAATCTGTTTTGGGGTAATATTAACAACTTTTTTTTGTGAAATGCACACACCCTCACATCTTGCTCCAAAAATCTCTTCAATGTCATTGAATCTGACATCATTCTCAAAAAAATTCACAAGCCAAGTTAGTAGTTTGAACCCATAATTACATAAAACTCGTTTGCACAAATCATAAAAGTAATAGAGTGCACATTTAGAAGCCAATATTATTTTAATATAAATCTGTAAAAAATCAAGATTTATTTTTAAAGTTTACAAGAAGAAACTTGGGAGTGAATTTACAAATAAAAATGGTTGTTACAAAAATCCAAGCATACTTTATGAAGCTTTTGTTGTTTGTTTTTCTTTCAGCAATATAAACCCAACAAAAACCAACAAGAAGCTAAGAAGGGAGACCCCGACAAATGTAGGTATTATTATTGTGTATTCCCTAGGAAGGAAATAGTTATGGGCAAAGTGATCTCTGTCCACAAAAGGCTTAAAAAATAGGATAAAAAGAAACAGGTTAAGCCTGGTTTGATACTAAGTATCAGCTACAAGATACATAATCAAAAATACCAAATTGAAAACAATGAGCAATTTTAAATATACATCAACCAACATGAACAAGGAGATAGAGCTACCAGAATTATCACCCAGAATGTGTAGTAGGAAAATACGAAGAAACTAAAACAAACCATAAGTTAACCAAGTGCCTTGTCTTCCAAATCCATCTCATAGATCCCTTGAGTGAGCCTTTAAAAGACTTAAACCTATCAAAGTAACTAGATGTGTCATTGAAAAAACACACTTTCCAATATGCTTCTGCAACCACACTCATAAACTAAGCTCCCAATGGTGACCCTAACTCCTCTAAGGATCCCAATACACTCAAATCACCCACACACCAACACCAAAACTCATTCATGTGGCCATTCTGCCTTCTTTGCCCAAACTGTCTAGACTGTACAGTCCTAGTAGTATAGTAGTGAGGGTTATTAAATCCTTTCTCAGAATCTTCCCAAACAACTCTTAAAAAACATTACATATTTTGATACCTGTTTCCAAGGTTGATAACATACCTCAAGATCAGACCCAAGTGTTTTGGACCAACCTACTCAAATTTGCCACTGTCATAGAACTAGGAGGGCTAATTTGACCCATTATTCAAAGAAACTACTAATGTCTCTTCACACCAGACCTTTAAATTTTCAAAAGTGTCATAAAATGACCCAAAACCATGGATTCCATAATAAATTTGGTTCTAAGACCTCTCTATATGCAAAATCCCTAATTTGCTCTTCAAAACCCCTAAAATCTAGGGCTTGGTCAATCTCTTACCTCCAATCACTATAACCTCAAATTGGTGGATGATTAACCATCCTTAGACCATACTAACATGGATTCTACCATAAAATCAACCCCTCCAATGGCTACATTCTCTGCTGCAATAATCATGCACCATGCATGTACCCCTCAACCACTGTCAAACTCGACTTTCCAACCTCATTCACTTGCAAAATCCTTCTTGTTTCTACATTATTCATGTTAGAAAGTACACTAAAAATGTGGATCCATCCCCAAGTTACAGTATGTACAAAAAGGGGATGGATCTTACAAATTCATAGTGAAAGACAAAATCAAACTGTGAACTTCTACAGGACAGTCAGTATAAAATTGCAAAACAGAGTTATATATATGCACACGTGTATATACATATAGATATACACACGTGTGTGTGTGTATATATATATATATATATA
>MU228064.1:621404-634964 GCA_018584345.1 Thuja plicata | reverse complement strand
TGTACACATGTGTATATACACACATGCATATATACACATATACACACATGTTTGGGATTTTTGAGTTGTTTAACTTGGTTGG
Source organism: Thuja plicata (assembly GCA_018584345.1). Classification (NCBI taxonomy): domain Eukaryota; kingdom Viridiplantae; phylum Streptophyta; class Pinopsida; order Cupressales; family Cupressaceae; genus Thuja; species Thuja plicata. Next base: position 634,882 of record MU228064.1, on the reverse strand, counting down.
ATGATTCCACTGACTTATTGAGGGACATTGAAGATGTTTTCAATGGTGCAGAGTGGGTGGTTTTTGTTATTGCATGAATTAATTTAACATAATTCAATTAAATTATATTAAAGATATGTCCTTTTATGCATAACTAGTTGAATTTACTTTTGACCTCTTCTCATAACAATAATAATAATAGTTTGTGTTTTACATGATTGCATTCCCCAAATCATATATTACTGGAAAAAATTTTGAACTTATCTAAATGGAATACACCAAGAAGTACCAAATGATGAATGCTCAATTGTTGTAATGACAAAGCATCAGAACCGTCCATTTCTAGAACTTTATTTTCTATAGTCTTAATGATTTTTCTATATTCCTAATGATTTTTCTTATTTCTTGTCTTTTGTCCCTTTTTTATTTCCTATGTTTGTGCTTGGTGACGAGATTTTGAACATTGCTGACAAAGCGTGTTTCTTTTCTTGATTATTTGATTCATCCTCTCACATTTCCTTACTTTGTAAATTCCATTGTCCTAATCAAGTTTTGCAGTGTTCTTTATTAGGTTTCATGTTTTCGATATGGGGTTCTACATTGTTTGTTGTTCCTGATAAATTAGGCCTTGAATTTGACTTTGCCCATGTCTGAGTTTGTGCCAATTGTGGAGTTCACCTTCTTTTGATGGTATATTTCATTCACTCTATGTGGAATACTATTTTGTTCAATGTTTTATTTCAGCTTGATATTTCATTCATTTTTCATATACACAGAGAAACGGACAGTTCTGAGACTACACATTTGTTTATATTGCAAGACTACACACGCTGATAAAAAAATGAGCTATCTAATTTAGGTTTACTCTTCATGATTGTAAATGGTTAATATTTATGATGGTACTCCTTGGTGTATTCCATTTAAAAATAAACAGGTTTCTATGGCTATGATAAATGTGCCGCTGTGTTGACAAAATTATAGTTGACAAAATGGTTGTTTAGTGACTGTATCTACCATTAGAGCCACTTCATATGCACAGGTGATGAACATGCATATTTTCCTAAGAACTACTAGGAGCTTACCCTACAACACATTTACTATTGTGAAAATCATCACAAGTCCATTTGCTGTCGGGTCTAGCTCTCAGTAATGCTTAAGGTCAGGTCTGCATGTTTTTCGCCTATGCATATACCTTCTCTGATCAACTCTTACATTAACTATGACCTTTTCAAGACCTTAAACACCCCAAAACACAAACTTATTTTATAATACTACCCATGATCCCATATACAATGACAGTGACATACTATATAACATTAGACTCCTCCCACCAGAGATGGTATATGCACAGGTGATGAACATGTAGATTTTCCTAAGCACTACTGGGAGCTTACCCTGCAACAAATGTACTATTGTGAAAATCATCACAAGTCCATTTGTTGCAGGGTCAAGTTCCCAGTAATGCTTGGTCAAATTTGCACGTTTGTCACCTGTGCATATACCTTGTCTGATCAACTCTTATATGCACAGGTGAAGGTTGTATATGCACATGTTTTACATGATTGTGTTTTACATAACACAATAATAATATTAGTTTTTGTTTTACATGATTGCATTCCCCAAATCATTATTGGCAAAATTTTGAACATATATAAATGGAATACTTTGTGCCTGATATACTTAATGGAATACACCAAGAAGTACCAAATGATGAATGCTCAATTGTTGTAATGGAAAAGCATCAGAACCGTCCATTTCTAGAACTTGATTTTCTATAGTCTTAATTATTTTTCTATAGTCCTAGTAATTTTGAACATTTTTGACAAATTGTGTTTCATTTTTTTGATTGTGGGGTTATGCATTGTTTGTTGTTCTTGATAAATTAGGCCTTGAATTTGAATTTTCCCCTATCCGAGTTTGTGCCAATTGTGGAGTTCACCTCCTTTTGATGATATATTTCATTCACTCTATGTGGAATACTATTTTGTTCAATTTTTTATTTCATCTTGATATTTCATTCATTTTTCATATACACAGAGAAATGGACAATTCTGAGACTACACATTTGTTGATATTGCAAGACTACACATGCTGATAAAAAAATGAGCTATCTAATTTAGGTTTTTAGTTCATGATTGTAAAGGTCAATATTTATGATGGTACTCCTTGGTGTATTCTATTTAAAAATAATCAGGTTTCTATGGCTATGATAAATGTCACTTTGTATTGAGAAAATTAGAGTTGAGAAAATGGTTGTTCAGTGTCTGTATCTGCAGGTTGCAAACAAATCATCCTTCTTCCACCAACATTCTAGTCAATGTACAAGTAACGAGTCATTCCATTCAAGAAAGACCATGTCTGACAATATCAACACAGAACAAAATAAGGAGACAATTGCTAGATTGTGGTTTAACTTTAAAAGAAAAGGTGATTGGAAAATAGTTACTCTTATGGATGGAATAAGATGTATTGGAAGTCACTAGTTTTTTAATTATATCAGTGATATTTGATTTTCTGTTTAGAATTATGATAGAATTTTTATAAGAGGCCCTTTTGATTTTGTTTAGATTCTAATATTTTCTTGAGTAATTAATGTTAAATCATATAGAGCCTTGGTTGAGGAAAGTTAGAATTTTATCAATTACAAATATATAAAATCAAAATTAAGAGAAGAGCTCCAATTCTAATCTTTTACATGTCACAATCTATAAATTATTTATGGTATGGGATGGTAAATAATTTTTAAAGGTATATTTTGGTAGTTGAATTGTTAGTCAATTTGAGTAGCGAGGTTAGTATAATTGCACTTTTACAACTTGTCAAGTTGGGGTTTAATAGACATTGATATTAGTAGTTCAATGCATATGTTAGGAAGGCATGATATGATTAAAATATAAGCATGGTATACTAATATGTCAGATTTTAAGATAAGTGGCCATAGAATTAGCAAATATGTATCTCCTCTCATACAATTATAAATATTGTAGGTTTGGGATCATGTATATTACCTTAATATCTTACAAGAATTGGTTCTCCATCATAGTTATGAACCGTTGGGTATGTAACCTTATAAGGAGGTCTATGTATAACTTATTTTTAAGTAGAATCTAATCAGTATCTCATCCTTGTTCATCAAAGTGGGTGGCAACTGATGGAGACATTATCTGGGGACTCTACTCTAGAAAGGGGTTGCGTAACCACTTCTACCATCCTTTAAAAGACTATTTTTAAAGTTAAACCTGAACTACGATGTCTCTGTGAGTTACATAGGCAATTCCATCTATGATGAGCCCCGAGGCATTAGGTATGTCCCTTAGGTCTTGTACTTTTGAGTTCTTCCTTGATCTTGCCACCCCTTACCAATATTTTACATAGTTTGCATCTTTTTACGAAACTAGTTTTAAATACCTTATGATTGATTTAGCTAAGTTATTGTTGTATCTTATCTTATGATCTTGTATGTAATCAACTATGAATTTTATATCATGCATCTAGTTGTGTAGCCGTATAAACTAATGATATTAAGTTTTTCCATTAGTATACTTAAGTAAAAAACATGATAAAAGTCATTGGTATAGGCATGACCGATGGACAGACACCGATAAGATGACAATGCTTGACATGAACATGCTAAGTATAGAATTGCCCGACTAACACTGACAAGTGTCAAACTGATGACAAGCATAATGAACAATACAGTTTTGAGAACATCGCCGACAGAAAAAAAAAAAAAAAAAAGGCAACCCAATGATCAGTTCAATAAAGGGACACCGATGGAGTAGAAAACCGACAGACTGACAGAGCAGCCCGACCATCAGAACCGATCGTCAGTTATAGAACCTAAAAAACTGGATCTGAACTTACACGTTAGATAAAACATTGTAATTCTATTTATAGATTTTTAATTTGTTTTAAATATTTACTTGAGGGTCAAGCAAGCATATTGTAAATGTTTTAAAGCATCCTAACAGATCTAAAACATAACTAACTAAAGATCAAGGTCAAGTTGTAAACCTTGGATCTAGAGTTAATTTGAAAAGTGTGAATCAAAAATAGAACTCGAAACTAGTATAAATAGATGTTCAATCATTTGTAATAGAAGACATGAAGTAAGATTTGAAAATTATTCTAGCCACAAAGAGCATCTAAGCAGCAGAAGGGAATTCATGCAAAGTTCAGAAAAAGATCATATTAGTTCTCAAGAACACAAACCAGGCTACCGACGAGTAGAGACAAGGATTATTCAATCACTCAAGGTGATTACTTATACATTGTAAGCTTTAAAGGATCTGTTATCAGAAATTAGAGATTGCATACACTATCAGATCAACATTTATATTGTAGTTGCATTCTAACAAGTGCATCACAACTAAAATCCTTTTGTAGAAGGTGGACTTAACAGTTCTTTGATAAATCTCTTAACAGAGTGCACACTTAATAGTGTTGCTAAAGCTTCAAATAAAGTAGATCCTAACAAGTCTCCACTCTAATACTCCTAACAAGGTAGATCATCAAAAGTGATCAAATTGTAAGCCTTAACCGACTCCCTTCTTATCTACAAATAGTGAAGTTTTGTGGGTAGACATCCCCACCGCAGTTTTTACTTCCTAATAGGAGTTTTCTGCGATATCATATCATGTGTTATGTGTTATTTACTTTCATGTATGTTTTTTTGAATGTTTACACATGTAAATAACTTATATTATTATTTCACATACATAAGCAAAGATGAACAGATAGATAGGAATATACAAATCTGATGACACAAAGGTTAATGGGTCAACCACATAAAAAGTTTTAGAGGTACTAATTCACCCCTCCCCTCTTAGTACATCATTCCAATAATCCCAACAATTGGTATCAGAGCTAAGTTTCTTTCTTGAAAAGCTTAAAGACTTAAGAGAAAAGATCAACGCAATGGAAAAGTACAGACTAGACAAGACTATTGAGAATGAGCAATTACAAATTCAGATTTACTATAAGCAGTATAAAGAGGTGAGAGTAAGCATGAAAAAGTTGCTTGAGAAAGAAGGATTATGGCAATTAGGCTTAATGAAAAAGATTAACAAGAAGAGGAGATTCTAGATTACTTCAACTATGATGAATCCACTACAAGCAAAGCTTCAGACACATCAGTAGAAGAGATCACAAGTCTACAAGAAGTCAATCTACATCTGATAGAGCAAATCAAGATGCTGCAAATCGGTCAAGAGACTCGGATGGTAAAAATGATTTATGTCATGAATGATTCAAGAAAAGTTGAATTAGAGAGAACATTGGCTATTGATGATAGGAGGAAAATCATAGAGAAGCTACAAGAAAAAGAATAAGAAATTCAAAGACTTACTAATCATCACCATGAAATTACTAATCAAACTATTCTTATGAGTCAAGAGGCAAACAGATTAAATACTGAACTCATTGAAAGAATATAGATCATTGGTGAGCTAAGAGAAGAAAATGAGAAGCTAAAGCATGAAGTCAGAATTTAGAATCAACACAATGAATTAATCAAGAAAGCTGAAGATAGCAATAAAAGAATGGATGATTTCCTTGACGGACAAAGAAGAGTCAACAACTACACAGGCATAGGGTACATTGACAATGGAGAATCATCTAATCAATCAGATCAAAGGAATGTTTATGCAACTCCAAAGATGGAAAACCAGGACACACCTCAAACATTTGCATAAACAAAATGAAAGGTATTCCTCAATCACAATCTACTTTCATTGGTAATTGTTATAAATGTCACAAGAAAGGACACAAGGCACATGAATGCAGATCCAAGGTGACAAATCCAAAGAAGGAAAACTACATAGACAAGTACTGTCCTACCTACAAAATTAATGGGGATACATATCAGGAGTGCTAGAAAAAGAACAAAAAGGCATGGACACCAAAAGAACCTGATAATGGCTATAAACCGACAAGAGTTGGTAACTCATATGTTTGGGACTACAACACATGGGTAAATTTCACAGCATGTGGAAGGTATGGTCATATATCTACCAATTGTATGAGAAAATGGACTAGAAGACCAAGAGGACGGTTCAATCTAGGTATGGCATGTTTACATTGTCATAAAGTTGGACATGTGATAAAAGATTACAAAGACCGACTAACAGAAACAAGCACTTATCCCAATGTAAACACCATTGATGACATCAAGAAGATGAGAAACAAGATGTGGGTAAAAGCTACAAACACTGAAGGTGCTGGAACAAGAAATGCAAATGATGACGCCCCATCCAATGGATCTGGTGGCATCACCATTTCCAACTAAGTTTCACAAGTAAGTATGGAACTGCATTATGACAAGTTATATTATGCATCAGTTCCATTATATATTGATCATATAGACAAAATCAACATTATTGAAGATGCACTATATTGTTACTTGTAAATATTATTGAAAAACAACTATTGATTAATGGGTAACAATTAGCATCGGTGAACACAAACAGAAAAGTTAACACTACAAACTGAAATGTATTGGTCATTACACAAAATCCAAGTCACTAAGTGTAACTGACGGACATCGGTGATCCTTGAGTCGACAGAAGTTGTCATCACCACTTTATCGACAATCATCGGTGAAGTCACCAAAGCTGCTAGCAATCCCGACACCTTGCGCCTACACCGAAGATGTTAATTATGCCTCAATCGACGAACTCAATCTTTGTATACCGATGAGTTGTTGGGCATTAATGACAACTTAGGGCACAAAAGTGATAAAAGTCTGATGGAAGAACTCGTTTCACACCCGCAATTTTTCAGCAACCAAGTAGAGCGATTGAAGAGAAGATTGAAGTGCGACCTCAGCAAGATTCTAACACAACTCAAAGGATTCATAAGTGATAACAAGAGATTCAGTAAGTACCTACAATCACCGACAGTTACTGTTTAAATATGGAAAGCCCTAAATTTTTTAAAACGATGGCATCTACTTCAAGAGTTGAAAAATTGAAAGAGGATAAGAAGAAAATGATTAATCTTATCAGCAACAGCACTTGTGTTGAACCCAAATACAAGTTGCACCTAGAAATCGCATCACAACCTGATGATTTTGGAGCATTCTCCAGAATCCCGCCTAGGGTTTTTCTGGTAGAGGATGTAAAGTCCTATATACATTGCAAGATCTTAGAATTAGGAGATCTGGACCTAGACAATGCCTATAGAGCACTATGTGATGAAGTTGGAAACCTTAAAGAAGAGCACAAGCATCTGGAAGTGAAAGGTCTGACAAATGCATTACATTTTCCTAGGGTTTTTAAGACAGAATGGATACGACTAGTTCTCAGCAGAATGCATAACCATACATTATGGCTTGATGAGCCAAAATGAATAAAAAATGATGTTATTCATACGGTTACTAGATATCCCACAGCTGACAAGCCACAAGCTCACAAGCACCCATCCTTGAAGGAAGTGGAAAAGCTAACTGGTGCAAAATCAAACAAGAGAGGTCTAAAGGTCAGCAATATTACCGACGAGGAACTCAATTTTGGTGCATGTGTGGTAGGATAAAAAATATTCCAGGCCAACAAAATGAATAGCATAGCAAGCACTGCTATGAGCACATCTTACAAGATCATAAAATTAGGAAAGAAAATGGATCTTGCAGAGATATTGTTGAATCAACTTGAGGAGAACATGAACACCATAAGATCTTCAAGGAAAAAAAATTGTAAGTTTGGTTCCCTCATTATGTGCATATTCTTTTAACTTGAAGAATACTTTCCTTCCATAGACAAAGTAGTATGGGACACAAGCAAACTTGTAACCAAATAGATATGTGAGTATATAGTCATTAGGAACAATTTTTGATGACCTAATGAATGAGCATTTCAAAGGCATTAAGGAAAAGATGCAAGCTAGAACAAGGATATGTGAAAGTTTGATAGAAGAACACAAAGAGGACATATGTTTTATGGTAGATATTGATTTTACCTATATCAAACCAGTAGTACCAAGAAAATCTTGGCTATCACCTCTAGAATATGAGATCAAAATAGGACAAGCTACTAAGTGCATCAAGGCACTATTTAATGAACCACTAGACAACAAGCAAGCAAGATTTGGCACTTATGAAGAAGCCAAACCAGAGATCAAGACAAATCTTGTTGTCAAGAAAATTATAAACAAGAAGAATAAGATGGTGAAGCACTTAACCAAGAAGTTTGCAGAAGAAGGTAAAGAGGAAACAAAAGGAAATGAGGAACAAATCGAGGGCTAGTCACCTATCAGTGAAGAAACATAAAAGAATGACTCAGAAGGTACTCAGTCAGATTCACCACCTCCTCCTCCACCTAAGAGATCAAGAACAACAACCGCTTCAAGAACAAGAAGAAAAACTGCAAAGGAGACAACTCCTCCACCACTAAAGAAAGGGAAAGTGAGGACATACAAGAGAAAACCAGCCTCACCAAAGGGGAAGCCAACCAAAAGGAGGAAATGGGTTAGAACTAAAGAGGATCTAGATGACTTAGCTATGGATGAAGCTGATGTAGAAGTTGAAAAGGAAAAAGAACCCTTGTTTCCCAAAACAATTAATGAGATATGTAAGAACATTTCAGAATCACAGTCTATTTATGATCCTAACATAAGAAAATGGTTGAAATTCAATACAGAGGATCAAAATAAGATTGAAGAAGATATAATTGAAAAAATGTGCAAAAACCATTATGTTCCACTACAATTCTCATAATATAAAGTTCCCAAGGAACTAATAGAGAGATTGTCTGCAAGATGGACATTTGCACTGAATCAAGAAAAAGAGGTTAGAGAAAGAGTACTTGTTACTCTTATGCTTTCTGATTCTAAGAAGCTGAAGAAATAAGTGAGATGATGAAGAAGTATGAAAAGGAGTTCTCAAAAAAAATGAGAGCATACGAATTTCTCAAAGGGAAGCTAATTGATCTTGATCATGAAAGCATTAAGAAGTGGTGCAAGTTACTCAAAAATCCCACTAAGGAAGCTAGCCCAGAGAAGGAAAACATCATCATCAAAGATGTACAAGATGACTCATCTATGGAATTGGATAAAGAAGAGAGTGATATAGCATGCCCCAAACATACTGAAGTTATAGATGAAGTATGGCCCAACACTACTCTTGACAAAACTCAGAGTGAGGAAAGCCAAAATCCACCAAGTCTAATTCACATTGACTTGAGTAATGAAGAAGAGGTTACCAAAGAATAATTGACAATAAAAGGTAACATAACTGAAGATATTACTGATGAAACATGGTTGGATAACATCATTAATGACACTACAGGAAAAGACCCTACAAAAGAGGTGCGAAAAGATGAGGATATCAATATTGCACAGGGTAATACCGACGGTCAGGACACAGCTACTAACAATGCAGAGGTAAATACACCGACCAACATGAAAATATTCATTTAAGCAATTGATATTGAATCAAGTCAAGAGAAATCATCTAAGAAAGATGATAATATACTCAAGGATACGAGTAATGATGAAAATAAAGATGCATCGGACACTCAAAAAGATACAGACACAGAGATGAAGGATGCAACTGACAATCAACAAGAGTTGTCTACTGAAAAAGACAAAGGAGAAGATACTAAAATAGATGAAACATTGAGAAAGGATGAAGAGAAAGAAAGAAGTGAAGAACTTAAGTAAGATGAGAGCATGAAGGAAAAGGAAGATAAATTTTTTGATACACCAAAGGCCAATGAAGAGACATCTTCACAAAACCAACTGGTGGATTTTGAATAGAAGCAACAAGATGCTTCATCTTCTCGACCCTCACCTACAAAATCAATCCAATCTCAAGGTCTACAAATGGTAGTTCACCAATCTATCTCCCAGCCAAAGAAGAAAAAGAAGAAAGTAATAAAGAAAGATATCTTGGCTGTAACACTTGATGAGGTAATTGAAATACCCAAGTGGGATGTATCTACTTTAGATACTGAAGCACTTCAAAAGTTTGGAGTAATATGTTAGAGAAAAGCCATACATGAGAAAATGAAAAAGGCACATAGGGAAGCCCAAGCACTTGATAAAACTAGGGATATACTACATCAAATATTTCCTAATACAAAAGTTGAAGATGGCATATCAGTCATGAAGCAAATTACAGTTCTTATCGACGCCACCACCAATCAAAATGTAGATGCAGAGAAGGCAATGGAAGAACATGCAAAAATGAAGTATCAACACAAATTGTTTGAAAAACTCAGCCAAGAAGTGGCAGAGAACAAGGTAAAGCTCTCTGGATTAGCAAGTCAATTAGAACCTATGATTGTTAAAGTTGTTACCTTAGTTCATAAATTGTGCACATTAGAAAATTTCACAAAAGAGAATAGTGAAAAGTTGTCACAACTAGATTCAGATTTAATAGCTAGTGCACAAAGTTTAACCTCTGATGCAAACACTATAAAACTGCATCATGACAAGATCACAGAGGTAAACAAATTGAGACAAGAGATATGGGATGTAGAGACACAGTTCAAAAATGATGTTACCGAGCTACAAGCTCACACTTTGTCAAACCTCACAACTCTACAACAACACATCACAGATGCAAGAAACCTGATTTCAACCCCGGAGATGTCTGTGGTAGACAGCATATATGACATGAATGTAACAATATCACTTGAGCACATGGCTCTTGATAATTTAAAGGAGAAATGAGAGAAGATGATGGAGGACATCAAAGCCTCACACTCTCACATTTTTGACAAGTTGTAAGTACCTTTTCCCTCATTATCAAAAAAGGAGGAATGTATAATACATATGTACAATATACTACTTTAGAAGAAAGGAGATAAGGATATGTATAATGTATGTATAGCAAGGATAGATATGTACAATATACCAGAAAAAAGAAACAAAAAAGGAGAAGTCAATTATATGTACATAAACTTACACTAACTGGCATATGCATAGGGGGGGTCATTTAATGACTAAGGAAGAAGTATACACAGGTGTACATACTAATATATCAAGTATGTTGCACATATCAATTTTTGATACTAATGTCAAAGGGGGAGATTGATGATATTAAGTTTTTCCATTAGTATACTTAAGTGAAAAACATGATAAAATTCATTGGTATAGGCATGATAGATGGACAGACACTGACGAGACGACAATGCTTGACATGAAAATGTATAGAATTGCCTGACGAACACTGACAAGTGTCAAATCGACGACAAGCATAACTGACGGTACAGTTTTGAGAACATCGCCGACAGAGCAGAAAAGGCATACGCGACGATCAGTTCAATAAAGGGAAACCAACGGAGCATAAAAATGACAGACTGACAGAGCAGCCCAACCATCAAAACCGACAGTCAGTTATAGAACCCGCAAAAAGTGGATCTAACTTTACACGTTAGATAATTCTATTTATAGAGTTTTAATTTGTTTTAAATCTTTACTTGACGGTCAAGAAATCATATTGTAAATGTTTTAAAGCATCCTAATGGATCTAAAACATAACTAACTAAAGATCAAGGTCAAGGTGTAAACCTTGGATCTAGAGTTAATTTGAAAAGCGTGAATCAAGAATAGAACTAGAAACTAGTATAAATAGATGTTCAATTATTTGTAATAGAAGACATGAAGTAAGCTTTGAAAATGATTGTAGCCACAAAGAGCATCTAATTAGCAGAAGGGAATTCATGCAAAGTTTAGAAAAAGATCATATCAGTTCTCAAGAACACAGACTAGGCTACCGACAAGCAGAGACAAGGATTATTCAATCACTCAAGGTGATTACTTATACATTGTAAGCTTTACAGGATCTATTATTAGCAATTAGAGATTGCATACACTATCAGATCAACATTTATATTGTAGTTGCATTCTAACAAGTGCATCACATCTAAAATCCTTTTGTAGAAGGTGGACTTAACAGTTCTTTGATAAATCTCTTAACAGAGTGCACACTTAACAGTGTTGCTAAAGCTTCAAATGAAGTAGATCCTAACAGGTCTCCACTCTAATGCTCCTAACAGGGTAGATCATCAGAAGTGATCAAATTGTAAGCCTTAACCGGCTCCCTTCTTATCTGTAGATAGTGAATTTTTATGGGTAGACATCCCCACCGTAGTTTTTAGTTCCTAACAGGATTTTTCTGCGATATCATATCATGTGTTATGTGTTATTTACTTTCATGTATGTTTCTTTAATGTTTACACATGTAAAGAACTTATATTATGATTTCACATACATAAGCAAAGATGAACAGATAGATAGGAATATACAAATCTGATGACACAAAGGTTAATGGGCCAACCACATAAAAAGTTTTAGAGGTATTGATTCACCCCTCCCCTCTCAGTACATCATTCCAATAATCCCAACATATATAGGTGCGGGAAATAGAGAGGCAAGGAGAATATGATACACAGGCAAGAAAGAGAAATTTAGGTATGCAATTGCAAGTCATATTGGTTTTTTGAACATCGTAATAAGATTTATTGTTCTAAGTAGATTTATTATCATTTTAGATTTCAATTAAATGATATAAAAAATAGGTTCACACTATGTAGTAATGTAGTATGTCATTGTTTAGAAAGAAAAAAATATTGCAAATTAGATATGTTCAAAGTAGAATAAATAGTTTGTTTAATGTCCAATCTAGTGTTTTGAATTTTGGGCATTACATACAGCTCTCCCATTTATTTTTCAAAACTTATAATACTTCATACGGTAGAATTTTTCCAGCACTCATTCTAGTGCTTCGCCAAATCATTCTCTATCTACATAAAAATGGAATGAACAGATCGCTCTTGTGAATCAGATGTTGAAATTTTAAACTTGATTTCTGGTTTTGATTGTGTGTAATTACACACAATCAAAACCAGAAATCAAGTTTAAAATTCATATGGATTGTGGAAATTTGATCGATTTAACAGATGTTGAAAGTTTAGCCTAATTGCCTTGACTACATTATCTCATCATTTCTCTTTAATTGTCTTTAAGAATTACTACAAACGCATCATCACTAGGCCCACTATGTTGTGTACTGGATAAGGTGTTCTTTCTTTTTTCTCATTTACAAGGTACAAAAAATATGATAGCTCATGAATCAGAAGCTAATGAGGGTATCAGTGTTGCCAGAATTTGTCATGGAGCCTAACCAGAATATGAAATCTCAGGTGCTATCATATATGTTATATATTCAATGATTCCATACTTTATAAATGTTTTTATCCCTCTACTAAGTTTTTCATATGATAAATGGATGAATGGATCCACAAGATCCTAAGAGGCTAAACAAGGCTAAACAACTAAGTGCAACCTTACAATGATAAACAACACGATAGTAAGAACAATGATAACAACATGATAGTAAGAACAATGATAACAACAATGTTATTAATGTTCAAGAAAATATTATAAGGGATAAGTAATTAGATTTGTAAGGATTCTAGAGCATATTCTAATTCAACTACTATACTTTCAATGAAAAAATTAGTAAAAGGAAATATATTATATATATATATATATATATA
>MU228064.1:601332-621248 GCA_018584345.1 Thuja plicata | reverse complement strand
CTTTGACCGAAATACCATAGTCTCAACGCTTGCTGAAGTCGATAGTCTGACAACAATCAAGATGATTAACGAACTAATTCGACCGGAACGCCACAGTCTCAATGCCTACTGAAGTCAATTATTCGATGACAATCAAGATGATAAATGAACTGCTTCGACCAGAATGCCACAGTCTCAACGTCTGCTAAAGTCGATAGTTCAACGACAATCAAAATGATTAATGAACTACTTCGATCGGAATGCCATAGTCTCAACGCCTATTGAAGTCGATTGTTCGATGATAATCAAGATGATCAACGAATTGCCTCGACCGGAATTCCACAGTCTCAATGCCTGCTGAAGTTGATAGTTCAATGACAATCAAAATGATTAACAAACTACTTCCACCGGAATGCCACAATCTCAACGCCTGTTGAAGTCGATCATTTGACAATGATGATTGTTGATAATTTGACACAATATTTTTGTGTCGCATAATCAATGAAAAAAGTTTGATGACAATAGTGGTCGTTTGGTTGACCAACCTGCATCAAAAAATTAACTAAGAGTCAAAAATTGGGCAAACATTTACTGGTGACCAATCGGGAGGGCCACTGCAGCTATGCATCTACCATTAACATCTCTAAGGATTCCACCATAGCCCGACATGCATGGGTTACCTTTATCATCCCCATCGAAGATGGCTTTAAGCCACCCATTAGGAGGGGACTTCTAGATAGCCTCATCTCTATTACTGGCATGATTCTTATTTAAGGCTGAAAATGTCCAACTACTAATTATTTCCCTATCATGTAGGCCATCCAGAAGAATCAGACATTGATCATACACCAAGTTCACATTCTTCACAATGTTCCTAATTATCTTAGCTCCAATGACTGAAGAACTGGAAGAGGACTCTCTAAAAATCTTATTATTGTGTTCCTTCCAAATCATCCAAATCAAATGAGGATCAATATAAAGTCAGGTCAACTTAGCCAAGCTATGAGAGAAGGGAGAAATCCACTGGTTGGAGAAGTCCTAGACAGAATTAGGCATTTCATAAACAACAAAGACCAGGCCTCTCTGGAAAAAGGGCAATTAAGCAGCAGGTGGGAGGATGACTCAGCATCTTGCATACACAGATAGCATCTATTGGATATCATGAACTCTCTTTTATCAAGGTTATCAGTAGTAAGAACCTTGTCCTACACAAAGAGCCAATAGAAAATATTAATTTTAAGAATAAGAGAGTTAGTCCACACCTTAGCCCAAAAACGAGAAGAATCTTGTCTAGAAAGCAGTAAGTAGGCGGAAGAAACAGAGAAGCCTCCATCTGGGTTGAGAGCCCAGACTATTTGATCCTAAGAATGATCTCTAATAAACCAAGGCTTTAGGAGCAAGCTAATTAGATTCAGGATAGGAGAAAAAATCTTGAGATCTATCCATCTGTTGTCCCCCCAATAGTCTGAAACCAAACTACCTATCTACCTCTTACAAACCTCCACAACTTGGGCAAATTCAAGATATTGGATCAGTGACTTCTCCATTAACCACAAGTCCTCCCTGAATTTGACCTTTCTACCATTTCCCAACTTCCAACATGCCCCCTTTATTGCAAGACTTATAGACAGTTATTTTAGTACAAAGTTATTATTATAAGTGAAGTATGATTAATAATCAGTTTTAAGAAAAGAGATATTTCATAGTAGGTCAAATTAATTTATCTAGGGGTATATTAAGGTTAATTCAAGTTAGAATCTTAAGTTCCCCCTCATGCCTTAAATGGACGAATTCAAACTATTAGAGGTTATTATGAGGGTTCTTTTATTAATAAAATTTAATGGTGGAAATTTATTAAATTAAACTATTGATTCTTTTTGTGCGACACTAGTTATGGATTTCAAATAAGCCTAATGTAACCTCGCAAACTTTAAATGACTATGTAACCTGGTGGATTTTCTTAGGGGTTAATGTAATTCGAGATAATTAAATTCAATTATTAAATGCGTAAACCTTGTTGTTTACCCATCATTGAAACTTTACTATTAAGATAATGATGCATCTCACCTCATAAAGACATGTTTAGATAGAACTGAAACCTAGTTAAACAAGATAGAAAACCTAAGCAAATGAGATCCATCAAGGGACGTTGACTAGTCAGTGCATGTCATGATTCCCCTTGAGGATCAACTCGTCTTAGCATGTGGTTAGCTAACCTAGTAAACATAGGTATTTATCACCACAACAAATTGCAACAGATATAAAATTTTAGATTTTAATAAAAATGTTGGTGTGTTTCTGCCCTTAAATTTTGGGCATAACAAGAATATACGTATTTTGTTTATATAGTTTTCACCGAGATCTTTAATTTTACTCTTTTTTTCATTTTTTTGACTAGAAATTGGACATGGATACCCAAAGTATGCGGCGCGGTCAATATTAATAGTAAATAATCCCTTATGGTCTCCTAATGGAATATTACTTCGAAGTCCCATGAACTCAGAATAGCTTCATCGTTCTCAAAAAGATCTAAGCGTGGTGGATCTTATTGTTCCCAATTGACAAGCTCAGGGTATACTAAGGAAATGTTATCATTTCTCTCAACGTGGGATATGGAAATGGATGTAAGGGTGTTTGTATAGGATTCAGAGATAGATTCATGGGATTTAGATGGAGGGACTTCATATGTTTCAGATTGGTTCCAAAAGGTTTCGATCCAAACAAGTCTATTTGTAAGTTGTCTTTGTAAGGAAAAAGCTTTAAAACTGGAAAAGACGTGAGTTAGGCCATAAGTGCTAGAGGTACGTGGTGAGTCCCACTCGTAGTCATTTAAATCAATTTTATAAAGATCTTTATTATTTGTCTCGATGTCTTCATAAGCAAAGGTGTCCTTTATGTGAGGTAATTGAGTATATACGGTTCTTTCCTCCAATAATTGATACCCTAGACCTCTATGTTTTGGATTAGGCTTAAGTACTATTGGTTCTACTACTCGTTGATTCTGCATTCCCAGACCATTGTGTCCATTAATATCCTTGTTACTATATTATGGTATAGCCTCTCCCGTACTCATGTATAGGAAATGTGATAGGAGGAGGCTCCTCGTCTCTATAAAGCCAATCTGACACATCTTTTTCTACATACTCTTCATTTAGCTCTCCCCACTTAGTAAAGACCGTAGGTGGTTCACAAGATTGTGAGATTTTTCTTTCACCTTAGTGGTCTTCTTGGTTTTCGATATGCGTGTGGTGAGATAGGAAATTTTCCCACACAAAACGAATCAACACGTGTATTTTCCACAGCCTTTATCTCGAACATTAATCTTGAGCTTGGATAGGGCAATGGATTTGGATAAAGTGGATGAGTCAACATAACTGGTAGGTGAAAACGTAGAAGCTACTTGATTGATAGGAACTTGGATAGAAATTGACCCCTTTAGGTTTGTGCAATATAAAAATGGATCTTTGTCACCTAGGATTGTAATTTCTAACCCATTATAAGGAAACTTCATGGATTGGTGATATGTGGATGGACTGACTTGCATGTCATGTATCCAAGGTCTATATAGAAGCATATTATACCCGATCTCAAGATCAAGTACTTGAAATGTTCTCATGTATGACCGGTCCAATTCTGACAATTACTTAAAGTGATGAAACCTTTTGAAGAGTGCTCTGCACCGTTATATGCTCGAATGGTGGTTCTCTTTGTGGGATCCACACAACTCTCAGAGAATCCCAATATTTTAACCAATTTAAGGGTATAGATATTAAGATCTGCTCCACCATCTACTAAGACTCGTTTGATATTGGCTTATGGACATATACCTCAAGATAGAGTGGATCGTTGTGAAAGGGCTTGTGGGTAGTAGATCATACTCAATAAAGGTGACATGGTATATAGTAGAGAGATTTCCTACCATGGCCTGAAATTCATTGATATCTATGTCATTTGGAACTGATGACTCTTTTAATGCTTTGTCAAGAACTTATTTGTGATTGGATGATATGCGCAACAGTTCAAATATGGATTTTGTGTGAAAGTCTTCTTTAGTTGGTCCAAGACATTGTATTCACTAGTTGATGGGATTCATGACTTGGAAAGAAGTCCTTGGACTGTAATCTTGGATCTTCAGGTAGTGATTGCACAATCGTGATTTCTACCTTGGACAGTGATGGTATGGATCGTGTGATCTGTATCATGATGGATATGATTGACAAAATCTATATGGGCATCTTAGGTATAGATAGCATTGTTATGTTGTCCAGAACTGGAGGCCTTAACTTTTTCATGATTATGGAGGGGACCCTTAAAGATAGTATGATCTTTGTTAGTTGTTCTAGGATTATTCTCAACTTCTATCTCTCCTCTTTCAATTATGTTTTGGACAATATTCTTAAGATGGAAATAGATGGCAATTTTGTATCCCTTCGTGTGATGATATTCACAAAAATTATTGTCATTGTATCATGTTGGTTTAAAAGGACCAAGATCATAGTGTCGCACTTCTGGTAAAGTTATAACACTAGATTGGATCAATCCTTTTAGGATCGCCTCAAGTTACACAACGAAAGGTGTGAACGTAAGTCGTGAGTTTTGTCTCCTTGGTTTGCGTTTTTGTTTAGTGGTCACATTGACTGATTGATTATCATTGTAAGAGGCATTATTGTTGATATTGACAGTATTCGGAGGTGGTGCCCCTTATAGATGTATGACCGGTTGTGCTCTATGAACAACCTTGGCATCAACAACGCCATCATTGGTAACATTTTTGTTTCGAGTCCAATATTTTTATTGTCATAAGATTGGTTATACTGATTGTTTCCATTGATCTCTTTATTGAATTTGAGTTGTCCTTCGATAATGAGTCATCTTTCTAATTTTAAGCCTTGTTCAGTGACCTCAGTAAATGTGTCTATATGTTGGGAGTGCAAAGCGCACATAATGTCAAGTTGGCAATTCTTAATGAACATTAGGATCTTGTCCTCTTTAGGAATATGAAATGGAACTTTTCTAGCCATGTTCCTCCAATGGTGTAAGAAGGATGCAAAGGGTTCCCCATTCCTTTGTTTAACGTTACAGAGATCCATGATCGTGACTTCAATGACAATGTTATGAGAATAGTGTGAGATGAATTTTTCTGGCTATTTGTTCCATAATCTTATTCTAGGTGGAAGATGTGAGAACCATTCAGTGGTTGGACCACAAAGACTTCGTGGAAAGAGGTGCATTACATAAATGTCATTGTGAGCAACCTCTATGCATGTTGTGAAAATTTTCCAGATATGGTCTCTTGGGTGTCCTTTCTCCTTATATCTGTCAAATTTAAGCGTTTTGAAATTAGGAGTAAAGGGTGGCATGTACAATGATTTGTCAAAAAGGCAGGAGCATAAGTTCTCTACAATGTATATTTTCTTTGTGCCACAAGTCTGTATATTGGACATTTTTGTTGAAGATTTTGCACCGGATGTGCTAATATCTCAGTAGGCGTTAAAGGCATGTGTGCATTGGAACCACGATTAGCATCTACAAATGGATTTTGATGTTGATATGTGGGTGTCTAATTATACATGTAGGTTTTTTGGTATCTCAGGTTCACATTCGATATATGCACATAGGTAGGGACATATGTGGACATCCTCTACGGCGTAAAATATGTGAATGTCAAATTTTATTGAGCCAAAGGATTGGTGTGATGATATTTTGGTGTTGTTTCGATATTTTGTCCACTTGGGATTTGATTAGAGGAGACCCCTTGAAAATTGGTATTCATACTACTAGGGTTTTGATTGGAAGGCACTCCTTGAAAATTATTTTTTACACCACTAGTGTTTTGATTATAAGGCGCTTATTGAAAATTGATGTTTGTACTACTAGGGATTTGATTGGAAGGAACTCCTTGAAAATTATTGTTGAAACCACTAGGGTTTTGATTGGATGATCCCCCTTGTGTAATTGTATTCGTTTGGGTACTTCCACTAGAGGTCGGTGGGATCAATGTGCTTGGTTTCATAGCAGTTGCACGTATAGACTATGATATGGTATTCATGTTTGTTTGTGACATACTAAAGGACACATTAGAACTTTGGTTTTGACTTGTAAACATGGGGTTTGTATTAGAAGGTGGTGTCGAATTGAAGAGCGGATTATTATATTAGATCCCATATGGTATCGTTGAAGTTGTGACATGTGTGGCAACATGGGATGTGCTACTTGACGGTAGACTAGTAGACATTTGTGAAGAAGATTGGAAAACCCCTGTAGAATTTGTTTGGTTACCTTCCACAATAGTGGAGGTGTCAAAACCATATGGTAGTTTGGCCCCATTTTGAGAAAGAAGATGGAAGTATCTGTGAGGGTATGTTGATAATAAGGCATTCATAATAGCAAGGACCTTAGGATCTTGTAAGGCATCTTCTATCTCATATGATGTGAAATTTGCTTGAATGTTTGCCAAGGAAAATTCATCACTAGGAGGCAAGGTAGCTCCTGTTCTAGGTGGTCTTTGTGAACCCATGGGAGTATTAAAGTTAAAGTTCGTGAAACTGGTAGGATTATAATTAGGGTCTTGGTTTGGGTTTATCTATCCTTTGGTTTTCTTTGATTGAGTGAATGAAATCTAGAAGTGCAAATATGAAACTATGACAATGCAAGGTGACAATGCAAGATTATGATGAGGACTGGTTTGACTATAGTAACAACTAGGAATGAAACCTTTTTTTGCCTTTTTGGAAATAATCGAGGACAATGCAAGATTGTTGAGGAATGATTTGACTATAGTAACAGCTAGGAATCAAACTATTTTTCAGATTTTTTTTATTTTGGGAATTAATCAAGGGCAATGCAAGACTAACTACTATGGCAACTAAGAATGGATAGAAAACCCTATGGGAAAATCTGAGAAGTTCAAGAGTATGACTTTAGCATCTATCCTAAATGATTGGGAATTATTGTTTGACCTCCGAGTAATGATGACAAGACAAGACAATGATCATGAAAAAAAGATAATTTGATAAAAGAAGTCAAAAAGAATCTAGAAACCATATGGAGACATCTAAAAGGAATATTCTCTAGTTCCAAGAGGTAACACTAAAGGAAAATATGTACAAATCTAATGAATGCACAACCTAATGTAATGTTTTGGCACATGCAAGGTGACCCTAATAATAAGATGGTACATGCAAAAAGACAATAACCATGAGGATGATGAGAAACAAGTAACCCTAATAATGACGATGCAAAGATGGGAAACCCTAAAGATGCAACAAAGTATGAAACCCTAAAATGATGACACAATGATGAAAAACCCTAATGATGCAACTAGGTATGAAACCCTAAAAATGATGACACAGGGATGGAAAACCCTAATGATCCACCAAGGTTTGAAACCCTAAAAATGATGCCATGAGGATGGAAAACCCTAATGATGATTTAGGAATGCAAAGTCTAATGGGAAATTTTTTTATGCCAAATATAGAGATGGAAATTCTGGATAGTATGAAAATCTGTGTGATGACCTTGGTAATGATCTCAAATTTTTTGATGTGAAGCCCTAATTTTACCAATCAATTGCATTGAAAGATTTGCAGATGTATCAAAATGACTGAGACTGGTAATGTTTTGGACTAGTAAAATCTAACAACCAATTGTGTTGCAGGGTATGGCTGATCATGACTCTAAATCTGATAGTTGTGACTCTAAAAATATTAATTATGGGTCTAAAACTAACAGTTGCAACTCTGAAATGATCAATTGTGTGACAAAAAATTACAGTTGTCTCTAAAATGATCAATTGCATAGCAAAAAATTATAATTGTGTCATTCTATCTTAGTACAATTTTTACATCAAAATTTGTTTGATTTTGTAACAAACACAACAAACACGTAGAAAAAATACTAACTGCATTGTTTAATTAACAGTTGTATTGAATCCCTTGTCAACACACAAAAAGCAAAAAACAAGGCGCACAAAAAAATAGTTAGATTCAGAATGGTTACATATCCTAATTTGGTAATTGTTGTGAAAAATCATTCAATTATGGCGATTCATCTTCAATTGCGGCAAAAGAATTTCCAACTACAAAAAAAAAACTCAAAACCACACCAAAAATCAAAAAATAAAAGCATGTTAAAGTCAGGTTCACCATTTATAATGAAGGAAAAATGGGAATTAAGGGGATAACACCTGCAAAAGAGATTAGAGGATCTATGCACAAAAGATCCTACTCTATGCATAAATTTATATCTCATTCAAGAAAGAAAGACTAAGCATGGTATAAGCATCATAAAATACTCAAATAAAGCAATGCAAAATATCTCCCAAATTCCTTGCTTGTTTATCTCTTCTTTGTGAAGGCTCTACAATTTGCTCCTTCATATGATAGCACAAAGATTCAATAATTATGGTTAGAAAACAATGAAGAATCACCTTCATTTTATAGACTTCTAAACTTCAACATACTGTTCAGATTAAGGGGTGTTGAGTGATAATGGATGACCAAAATTAATTGTAACAAGACTGATTGGACATATTACTAAGACTAATTGATAGATAACTGTCTACATGACTAAAGACAGAATATGCAACTGATTGCATGACAAGAAACTGGACAAATTAGCACACTATCTTGATTTACAAGATGAACCGTTAGTAAGTGGAAGTTAAAGAGGTGGAACAAAAGTATATAATTAGCATTAAATAATTATTTAACTGTGCATGAAAGAGAATAAATAAATTATTTATAAAAAAAAAATTAGTAGACTTAGCATTGTGCAAATGAGATAATCACATAAAAATAATCATTTATTTAATTATAGGAGGAACAATTAGTAATTAAATAATTAAAAATCATTTAATTGATTTTGGTGAAAATAAATCAATTAAATAATTAAAACCATTTAACTAATTTTAGAAGAATATTAGATAATTAAAATTATTATTTAATTATAGAAGACTAGAAGAATTGATTTAATTAAATAAATTTAAAAATTTATTTAATTAGAGAAGTCTTAGTTAATTAATTGTGGGTGACAAGAATCAAGAATATATTTAATTAAATAATAAAAATTGTTTAACTAAATTGCATGAGAGAAGAAATAGAAAATGAATTAAATAAATCAATTAGTTATAAAATAAAGATTTATTTATTTTGGAAGAGGTTGCTTTTTTTGAAAAAATGAATAATTAAATAAATTAAAGAACTTATTTAATAATAGAAGACTTAGTTAATTTAATTAAATAATTAAAATAACTATTGAATTATGAGAGAAATTAGAAGAAACATTTAATTACAATAATACAAATTATTTAATTAAAGTGGGGGAAACTGATTGATTAAAAAATAAAATTATTAATTAACATTAGAAGGAAATTAGACAATTAAATAATTAAAAATTATTTAATTATGAGAAAGGAGGGAAATATTAATTTTTTTATTTGAATTAGAGCAATGACACAATTAATTAAATAATTAAAATCATTTAATTAATTAAGACGAAAGTTAGTAAAATTGTTGATTTCAGACTTGACACAATTTTAGGTATCCACAATTATGTCTGAGTGCCTTCTTAAGTCTAGATAGATTAAACACATTGTGAACTCTACTTCTAGTTGGGAACTCAAGATCATAGGCAACCTCTCCAACATGTTGAGGCATTCTGATTCTATCCACGTTGCAAGTTTTCCTTCAATGACTTCATGATGTCTTGACTCTCTTCTTTTTCCATAGGAACTCAGCCATCCCCCAAACAAAAGATCCATGAAGTTCAGAGCCTCATATCCATATAAAGTCGTGAATGGTGTCATCCCAATAGACATGATAGGTAGTATTATAATAATAATCACCAAGGTGGAGCCACTTAATCCAAGCTCTCTGCTATCTAGAAACATAGTTCCTGAGATACCTCTCCACCCATTATTTTGCAATGCGTGTTTATTCATTTGTTTGGATGGTACCTCGTACTAGGATTGAGCTCAGCTCACTCAATTTGAAGAATTACAGAAAAAAGATAGTCACAATACTTTTGGACATCCCATTCAATCTAACGATCTTCCTAGAGGATAAATCAGCTATATGTGCTACTCTATATGTCACCAAAATGGCAAAGAGGTTAGCCAACTTTTCAACCACCACATAAATGCAATATTTGCCTTGTACCTTTGATAGCCCTATGATTAAATTCATAGAGATACAGTTTCATTTCTACATAGTAATGGGCAAGACTTGAAATAGACTAGTTACATAAGTATGCCTATTCGTATTTTTTCGACATGTCCATACTCTTACACATACTTAAGGAATTCATTTTTAAGTAATTTCCAAGTAAAATTATCTCGTATTTGTTTGTAGGTCTTGAACAAACCAAGGTGACCAACCAGTCATTGGTGCATCATGAAAAGTCTTTTATCTATACCTTAAGCTAAGAAGAAGGCACCAAATAAATCTTATCTTAGTACATGATCAGCCCATTAGTCACCATGTACTTGTCATCGTGAATTTTGTCTAATATAACTTCTTTTAGCATACTCTATTGCAATTAGTTTTCTCCAATCAGCAGAAATATCTATCAAAGAACATGTGTGAGGCCTTCTAGAAAGTGTAATAATTACTATATTTTTCTTCCCCTTGACATAAACAATATCAAAATCATCTCTATAATCCAGTGACCCACTTTTGTTGCTTATCATTGAGATCCTTTTAATTCATGAAGTACTTGATGTTGGTGTGATTCATTTTGATCATAAAATTGACCCAACTAGGTATGCTCTAAATTTGGCCAAGGCATGCACAACAACCAACATATCTCAATCATAAACAAAATAGCTCCTCTCCGCATCTCTTGACTTCATATGCTCAAATGCAATGGGGTGCTTCCCCTCCATCAAGACTACTCATATACCCTCTCCTGAAGCATTACACTCCAACTCAAAAGATTTGGCAAAATTAGGCATTGCCACAAATGGATATGTAGACATTACCCATTTGAAGTGCTCAATATAATTCTAACTTGAATTGGACCACTCAAAGGATCCTTTCTTAGTCCAATCTACAACTCGTGTTACAGTTTGTGAAGAGCCTTTGAAAAACCTCTTGTAGAATGCACATACACCAAAGAATCTATTGAGTTGTGTGAGATTTGTAGTAGGTCGCTCAACAATAGCCTCACTCTTCTCATGATAAACTCTCACTCTTGCATTGATGATATGACTGAGATAAAGAATTTTTTTCATCCTGAAGTCACACTAAGACTCCCTAGCATATAGAGACTCACTCTCTAAGATGTTTGGTACCTCTTCAACGTGTTGCATATTCTCCTCCCAAGAGTTACTGAATCTCTAGACATTATCAAAAAGTATGAAAACAAAGCTTCTCAAGTACTTCTTACACGTGATTCATACAACTTTGAAATGTAGGTAGGGCATTTTTCAATTCAAAGGGCCTCACTAGGAACTCGAAATGCCCAAAATAGCACTTGAAAGAAATCATATCAATGTCATCTTTCCTCATTCCAATATGATGATATCATGATCTCAAATCAATTTTAGAAAATTACCTAGCCCCATGCAACTTGTCAATCATTTCATCCTCCTTAACCAACATTTTTTCTAATGCAAAAGGACTTGCTAGGTCTTACACCTCATTTCCAGTACTCTTTAATTGCCTTTTCTATCGCAACCTTATGCTTCTTAAGATGTCATTGAGGAGAAGTACTCACTTGCTTGGCTCCCTTTGCTAGCTCAATGACATGCTTTATTCCCCTCTCAGGTGAAACTCAATGTAGAATACTCTCAAACACCTTGCTATGCTTAGATAGCAACCTCTAAATATATGAACAGTAGCTATTCCTTTTCTAATTTGTAATTATAGAAACCAATTTCATGATGACGCACTTTTATGCCCACTCTACCTTAGTATAATCAATCAATTTATACCCTTGAGTGATATCACTCTAGGACCTTCATCTGAAAGTCATTGAAGTACCACTTTCCTACCTTGTTCGTGTTGGCAAGAGACATTGCATAGAAGGCAAATTGTGAGTGTATCTTGTCATTAATGGAAACTACATGGTATCCATGTTCGCGACACTTTTGGAGTCGATATCAGATGTTAGTTGAAGATTCAACTAAGTATATACTGAAGAATAGAGTACATTGGCAGAATATACAGAAAGGTTCAGTGAGAACTACCAAGGTAATATTTTTCAGTGTGAACTTAGAGTATGTATAATGGATGTACACAGATGCTACACAACAAATTTGAAGGTAAAATTTTGAGTTTTGACAGAGTTATGAAGATCTGAGAAGCGGTTCATAGAAGTCAACATAGTTACAAGCCGACATGGTGTTAGATATTTTCGCGTACATTGGAAATTGTAATTGTCGCTAAATTTGATGATTCAATTGTATAGCCAACATAGTTAGCCACCTAATTTGATTTATTTTGGAAGGAAATAAGATGTATTTGAGGATTTAGCCGATTGGTCAAGTGTTTTACATTTTCCTAGACCGTTTTAGGGTAAGTCGATTTGTTTGATCAAATCTTTTGGTGCGAACCTGTATAATGGATTGATTAGAGTTGGCTAAGGTTGGTGAATGATATTAGAGATTGTTTGATGGTTGAAAACAAGTAGAGTAGTGTGGTAGACAATATTTGATGTGGTTTACAGAGATCTGATATTCTGATTGTGAAGAACAGTGTAACAGGGCAATCAAAGTTTGATTACTGGATCGAGTTAGCTTATGAGCCTACATGGAACTATAATCTAACATTGTTTGGTGTTAATCCAGCAGTTCAACAATTTGTGATCATTAGTGTGATCTAATTGTAAGACAGTGAATCTTCCTTAGGGTTGTAGCCCAAGGCATTTTACTTTGAGCAGTGAGCTCTAGGCAGTGTTCCATGTGCAATCCCATTAATTGTATGTCTTTATTTCTATATAATATTGTCTTTTTGGGTGTCATCCCAACCGTGGTTTTCCCCCTGACATGGTTTCCATGATCAAAACACTTGTGTGATGGTGTGTGGTGTGAATTTCATGATTGATTACTTCATGCTTTTGCATGTTTAATTTGAAAGTTTAATTGTATATATGTTGCATGTTTTTATGAATACAAAGTTGTTTTAAAGATTTTAGAATCAGATTGTTAGTTGTGAAAATTTATTGAACATAGATTCACCCCCCCCCCCTCTCAATGTTCCTTCATCACAATAGTTCGAACCTCATCTCTAAGGTTTGAAAGTTGAAAAAGAACTCTAGAAGAGATAGCGTCCATGTCATGCCAAGAATAACATCATTGTCAACTAAGTAGAGACTGAAGAACAAAGTACACTAGCAAAATACACCGAAAGGTTCGATAAGAACTACCAAGGTAATATTTTTCAGTGCGAATCTAGAGTATGAATGATGGATGTACACAGATGCTAGACACCAAATTTGAAGGTACAATTTTGAGTTTTGACAGAGTTACGAAGATCTGAGAAGTGGTTCTTAGATGTTAGCACAGTTACATACCCACATGGTGTTAGATCTTTTCAGGTACATTGGAAATAGTAATTGGCACTAACTTTGATGATTCAATTGTATAGCCAATATAGTTAGCCACCTAATTTGATTTTTGTTGGAGGGAAGTAAGATGGATTTGAGGATTTGGCCGACAGGTCAAACGTGTTAAATTTTCCTAGACCATTTTAGGGTAAGCCAACTTGGTTGATCAAATCTTTTGGTGCAAACCTATATAATGGATTGATTATGGTTTGCTAAGGTTGGTGAATGATATTAGAGATTGTTTGATGGTTGAAAACAAGCAGAGCAGTGTGGTATACAAGATTTGATGCGGTTTACAGAGATCTGATATTCTAATTGTGAAGAATAGTGTAATAGGGCAGGCAGAGTTTGATAAGTGGATCAGATCAACTTATGAGCCTACATGGAACTATAATCTGACATTGTTAGATATTAATCCAACAATTCAATAATCTGTGATCATTGGTGTGATCTAATTATATGACAATGAGTCTT
Organism: Thuja plicata; assembly: GCA_018584345.1. Lineage (NCBI taxonomy): Eukaryota > Viridiplantae > Streptophyta > Pinopsida > Cupressales > Cupressaceae > Thuja > Thuja plicata. The sequence goes on along the minus strand of MU228064.1, from coordinate 607,250 downwards.
CCTTAGTTTTGTAGCCCAAGGCATTTTACTTTGAGCAGTGAGTTCTAGGCAGTGAGTCTGACTACGTGTGCAATCCCATTAACTGTAAGACTTTATTTTTGTAGAATATTGTCTTTTCCTGTGTCATCCTCATTGTGATTTTTCCCCTGACAGGGTTTCCACGATAAAAAACACTTTTTTTATGGTGTGGTGTGGATTTCATGATTGATTACTTCATGTTTTGCATGTTTACTTTGAAAGTTGAATATTAATATATGATGCATGCTTTGGTGAATACAAAGTTGTTTTAAGGATTTTAGAATCATATTGTTAATTGTGAAAATTTATTGAACTCTGATTCCCCCCACATATCACTATTCCTTCATCTCAACAATTGGCATCAAAGATTTCATCCCTTGAAGGAAGCCTAACAACTTGAGGGTGATCTCTGAAGGAACAATGTAATCCAATTTGCAAAAATGTCTCATAATAGCACTTGATGATCTGGATTAGACTAAAAGAGACTTGAGAGAAGTTGAAGACTTCATTGCAAGGCTCAAAACACAAATGAAGCAAGCCAAGATGAGAACATAACTTTGCGAATAGTTATAGCAAAAGGAATCAAAAAATTTAGATGATGAATATACAAGCCATGATATAAAAGAGAGGATTATTGAATGTGAGAAACTCAAACAAGAGAATGCTAACTTGACGCATGAGATGACATCTATAATGATGAAGATGACTAGGGATATTGAAGCTAGGAGGAAAAATGAAGAAAACCTAGAACAATCCTTGAAAGAGAGATATGAGGAATGCAATAGACTTGTTGCTAATTTGCAGGAAGCAAAAGATCTTGAAGAGGGACTGAGAAGTGAGCTTGTGATTGCAAATGGCTACAAAGAAAATTTCATGTTAAGCTCAGCCAAACAAGATTCATTGCTTGAAAGCCAAAGAAATCCAAGTGAAAAAAGAGGTCTTCGATATGAAGAAGGAGAAACTTCAAAATCTGCATCAAAGAAGCCTAGATATGATAAGAAGACGAACAAGAAGTCTCCTACAAGACAACCTAATACTCAGAGGAATGATGGTAAGTGCTTTATTTGTAACAATTTTGGCCATAAAGCCATGCAGTATAGAAAAAGGATGAATCAAGGTAATACATCTTTTTCCTGTCAATGTTACAATTGCAACAAACATGGTCATAAGGCAAGTGAGTGCAGGAATGTTGTGAGGAACAATTCTTCCAACTTAGGTAATGCTAAGTGTTATGCATGCAATGGATTTGCACACATTGCCAAGTAGTGTGCAACTAAGAAAACCCAAATGAAAAACAGGAATGGTCAGAGAAATGTTGTATGCTAAAGATGTAACAAATTTGGACACTTTGCAAAGGATTGTCGAACCAAGATTGTATACAACAGGAGTTAAGTGAACAAAGCCAGGAAAGGACAGTCAAATGCAAAGAAAGAGGATAAATGAAAGGCTAAATTATCAGTTGAAAAGGTGTGCAAGAAGATGAAAATAAGGATCAGCAAGAGTCAGAATGAACCATCTAGAAGGTTTGCGGCAGGATCTGAGAACAACTCCACTGGAAATTGAAAATAGGCATTTGGGCTAGGAGCATAATAGATCAATCGATTGAAATCCCCTAAAGAAGTTAATGATTATATTTTTAGACATGGAGAAGTTAGATGATGTTAGGGAAAAGGTTTAGCAACTTTTACTAAAGGCTTGTGACAAGATTTGAAGGTGCGCAACCAAATTTTGAAAACACATACACTAAACATGGTCATTTGAATGAATTAGGGTATAAGCATTAATTGCACCGTCAAATTAGAGAGAAAGGGATACAAAAGGAAATTGTAGAGTCTCATTTGACACACAACAATCAAGAGAGAGCATAAAGGTGATTTCACGGTGATTGAAAGCAAATTTAAAGCGAGAAGCAAGATTTGTCAAGATGTTTGCGTGAAAACCCTGGTTCTGCAAAAAGAGGTATTTTACTTGTGTGAACCCTTGTGAAACAAGAAAATTTCAGTTTGAAGAGATGAACACTCCTATTATTGTGGATCTTACTGAAAGACCTTGCCCAAAATTTAAGAAACATCCATGTAATGTTATCAGATGTTCTCTACGAAGTTCTTCATGTGGAAGATGTGAGAGCATATGTGCATTGCAATCTTGACGATTTAGGGACAGACAAAATCAAGGAATTGTATCTCACAAAACTAATGGGAGATGACAGAGGTGTGAAACCTGAATTTTGTGCCCTAGAAGAAAACAAGTTTGCCCAATTTGTTGCATTGTTGGGCATGGAGGAAGAAGAATGGATACGGTACATATTGAGCAGAATCCATGGATAATTTATGTGGTTGAATCAACACATGAAGATAACAAAGGAGGTAATTGAGAGAGTTACAAGGTTATGGTCGTATGGTGGTATTCCAGTATTGAAGGTTGTTAAAAATGATACAGTTCATGATGTCATGGGTGCAATAGCTAATAACATAGGAATGACCATCAATGATATAAGGGAAGAAGATGTGAAATTCATAACAATGGTTGTTGGCTATAGGGTTTATCACTCTAGTCGAGACAATTCAATGTCAGGAACATCTATCTACACTACATATCAGATGTTGAAAGAGATCAAAGAATATGATCTTTGTGAGGTGTTGAGGGGACAACTGATTGAAAACCTACTGAAGATAAAGGACAAAAATAATGTCTTCAAATTTGGTACTCTTATCTTTTGTATCTTTTTTTATTTCATGCAAGAGTTCCCAACAATAGGTCCTGTGAATTGGTCTGGTGAGAGTCCAATTGTTGTTCAAATCATAGAAATGATGTGTGGAATGACTAGTGAGATGAGGACAACATCGATTTGGGGCTATTTCAAAGGTTTCTAGAAGGATATGAACAATAGAGAAAGGATTCCCAAGACTATTATCCAAAGGTATGAAAAGGACATATGTTTTATGGTTAACATTGATGAATGTCTAATGGAGGCAGTTGAGCCTAGGACTTCTTGGGTATGCCAATGGGCTATGAAGTGGATGAACAAATTCTAGATCTATATGCAAAGGACTTGCTTAGCAAGCCCAAGGATTCAAATGATCCAAGGTTTGGCACATACAATGAGAAATATTTTGCAATGCATAGAGAACTAAAGAAGACTAAGATAGATAGAAATGTGAGAAACAAGGTAGCTCATGCAAAGGAATTCTTAAACTTTTACTTCAAGAGAACTAAACTAGCTACTGATATTGAGGAACCTATTGAGGTTGGAGAACCAAGTTTTTCCCCCACACTTTCTCTGGGTAGACAGACAAGGAGTTCTACAATGGTGAAACCACAAGTGATTACACCTACAAGAGAGACAAAGAGAAATAAGTTTGAGGAGGAGAAGAAGAAGCTAGAAAACAAGAAGAAACCTTAGAGTAAGAAGAAATGAGAAGAGAAGAAAAGAAGAGGAAATCCTAATTGAGGATGATGAGGAGAGGACAGACTCAGATGATGCAGTCAAGGACCTTAAATGACTAAAGATGACAGGGGCGCCTAAGTCTACAAGGCAAAAATATTTCGATGCAACTAGCCAAGTGAGTAAGGAAATAAAATTGGAATCTGATAAGCTAGGTATGTAATCAATGACATGGTGAAGAATAATACTGCTAATAGTGATTTCAGGTCAGTAATGAAATTCTATGATAGACTTGACATAGAAGAAAAAAAAAGAGAAATAGAAGAAGCAGTAGTTAAGTATATGTACAGATTCAAAAAGGCTTTGATTGAAATTGCATCAGAACTCCTCGAATCTCTATAGAACATCATTGATGTAATGAAGAACAAGGAAAATAAAAAGGACAAGGAGTTGAGAGAACAAGCAATAGTAAAATTGTGTTCGGTGATATCAGTAGAAGAAATGAAAGATGTGATGAAAAAGGCAGAACCCCACTTTAGAGGCAAAAGAAGGATTAACAGGCTAATGGTTGGTGAACTAAATGATGTGGTTAAGGAAAATAGGAGAATAATAAAAAAGGTATTGTTGAAGGAGAACATGTTAGTCATTACTGAAACACAAGAAGCTAGCACTTCAACCCCTGATGAATGGCCAAGTACAAACATGCAAGATGTCAATGAAGAGTCAGATGTTTCGAAGATGTAACCATTGTTAGCTATAGGTATGCAAAAAGAGCCAGAGATGGTGATAGTACAAATAAAAGTGACAAATCAAGTCCCTAATAAAGATGCAACACGGGAATAGTTCATTATGGATACAAAGGGTAAAGTTGTAGTGACACAAGCAGAGACTGAAAAAGAAACACCAAAAGAAATGGATGCACCACAGCAAGTGCAAATAGAGGTAGGTATGGGAAGAATATAAGAAGTAGAGGTTCAACCTCTAAATCAAATGTTACCCCTATCAGCAGAGGAGCCCAAGGAGGCAAAGGCAACCAAAGAAGATGTGAAGAGAGAATGGAGCAAAGGGAAAGCAAGATACACTACTGAGGAAGTGCAAGAGTTTATGTCAAAAGATACAACTGTAATAGATGTTGAATTGGAAAAAGGGCTAGTAGATCTATCAATTCTTTCCCTACTTCAAAAAATGAAGTTTGCTCAAGCAACACAATCTCAAGCTAGGGAAGAGATTCTTAAGCATCATGTTGAGCATAGCCAGCTCTTGGAAGAAGCATATGAGGTGCTACATAAGTTGATGCCTACTTATGCCTAATATGACACATTAACACCATCTGATCAAATATGAAGCCTATTGTCTGCAGTAGATTCTCAATTCAGATCATTTCAACATGTTGCAGAGGTAAAAGAAAAGAGGGAGGTCAAGGCTAAGAGGTTTGAAGAGTTGAAGTAGATACTTGCACATGACAAAACGCTTTTGGATACCCACATTAAGGAGATTCCTTAATGCGGAGTAAACTTAATGAAGATGGGAATTTTTATAAGTCATGTTTGTCAATGAAGAAGTTTGTAGTAGGTATAGAGAGGCAGATTCAAGAGAATGAACACAAAATGGAGCAGATAGCTCAATCATTTGATTTTCTAAATGCGAAAGTCAAGTAATCTCTTTACTTGACAAGATCCAAAATTTGGAGAAGGAGAAGGAGAAGATGAAATTAAGAGTCGATGAATCACGAAGTCTAATAGCTCCCAAACTTCAAACATTTTCTTAGTGCAGTAAAAGAAGCACAAGTTGTTTTTGCATCATCAGACCAAGTGAACTTACAAGTGGCAGAAGCTACAGTATTTTTGTTCAATGACCACATCTCATTTTTGGATAGTCTTATGCAAGGATGGGATCAACATTTGCAAATACTGAAGACTTATGTGCAGATATCTTCCAATTAATGTAAGATTCACAAAAACATTGGAATAGACATATATGTACATAACTTTTTGGTAGTCATAGGCTAAGGAGGAGTCGTAGTGTGAGCATAGGACATTTAACGGCTAAACATTTGCCATTGATGTCAAAGGGCGAGTATAAGTGTGTGAAAAATGTGTAATTTTTGGGTAATTTTTGGAGAAAGAGTCTATGCAGTTAGACAGTGTTTGGACGCTTAGTCAATTTTTCACTAAGTGTTGCCATCAATGCCAAAGGGGGAGATTGTTGCCAAGAGACACTGTATAGAAGGAAAATTGTGACTGTATATTTTCATTGATGGAAACTACATGGTATCCATGTTCCCAGCGCTTTTGGAGTCCATAACAGATGTCAGTTGAAGATTCAACTAAGTACAGACTGAAGATCTGAGTACACTAGCAGAATACACATATAGGCTCGGTGAGAACTACCTGTTGGAATTATGTTATATTTGTCATCAGTGAAAACACTTATTCGATTCTGAATGCTTATCGAGCTCATCACTCAGTCCACAGCTTATACCGAGCATTCAGTAATCACCTTGTAAAGCTCAGCG
>MU228064.1:548687-565752 GCA_018584345.1 Thuja plicata | reverse complement strand
TCTGGGGCTTACTATTTATAGTAAGTCAAATTATGATCAGAGCTATTTTTGACAGGGGCACTCAGACTCATGGTATGCACAATGATTAACTCATTCGTCAATTGGCTCAGTTTCAGGGGCTTACTATTTATAGTAAGTCAATTGATGTTAGAGAGGGACCCTTACTATTTTTAGTAATGCAGTTGGATGCACAATGGATACAATGCTTAGCTCCCAGAAATAATGATTATTTTGGAGTTATGTTATTTTAATTATTAATAAAGTAATACTTTATTAATAATTAATGATAAAGTGCAATTATAAAGTTATATTTTCACTTTATGTGAATGGGGCCACTTAATGACTTAAAGTCATTTAATAAAGTGCATCACAATGATATAATTTAATAAAGTGCATCACAATGATATAATATAACTTTATGGTTTAAGTGGACTTTATTTAAAAAGGAGTTTTAAATGTTTTAAAAGTATACTTTATAATAAGTGATAAAGTGTTATTTGAAAATGGAGATATAAGTGTTTAATAAAGTATACTTTATATTATTTCATTATGCACCAAATGGAGAGAAATATAATTAAATATTATATTTCAAATACATCAAAAGCAAGTGCAACAAAAGCTAAATATTTTTAAGTTATAAGAAGTGTATTTGTGAAGATACATATCTATTTCTCTTGGAGAATTATAAAAAGCCAAGGCAAGAGAGCATTCATTCATTCTACGCATTTGATATTATTGAATTGTGTGAACAGAATTTGGAGACAAGGGTTTCAGAAGTTTCAGCTTGGAGAATTGAGAATTCTTCATAGTTTTCAGCACTTTGAATTGGTGTAATATCCAATGAATTGTGCAAATGACGATGCCTTTACTCAGAGGCCATGATTGGATTTATTGGTGAAGAAATATCAAGGGTTTGTGTATATATTTGAAGTCTCATCTATTGCAGACCTGTAGCTTCATTGTTGCAGCCATTGTTGATTAGATTTCAAGCTTTTTACCTTGCTGCTATTAATTCCAGATTTCACTATAAAAGAGTTGGTGCAAATTCCGGGTATGAATAGTGTTTTTTATCATTGTATATGAAGATATAAATAATAAAATTCAATTGCAACACTCATATAATTGAACTTTATTTCAGTTTGTTATTTCTTGCAAAGTTTATATTATTGTCTGGCAACACTTTTCAAAGTTTAAAAAAATTACATAAGTTAATTCTTGCCTGGCAATCCATTTAAAAGATTCAAGAAATTGCATTTTTATTCCAAAATAATCAGTCAAATATATCATTGCATAGCAATTTAGAGGTCTGACAGAGTTAGAGCCCGCAAGGGTTCTTAGAGTCTAGCTATAGGAATATCATGAAAACCACATTTTAATAGTCTAGTATAGACGGAATATCTACATGATATGCCTTCTTTTAATCAGATATGTCCTTGGTGTAAAGGTAACATTGGGCTAACCAAGCTACACCACCGTGACAAAAATACTATGTTACCAAATTCTTCCCTGGCAACCCCAAAGTCTAGCCCGGTTCTTACAAAAGTCTGGTCCTTATCATATTCTTGCAAAAGTCTGCCCAAATTGTGTCAGACAAACCCGACACAAATTTTGTTATTTTTATGGTGAACTTGAAAATCTACGGCAAGTAACAGGCCGAATTTGGCCAAAAAATGGATTTTTTTAACTTTTTAAAAGTTTTTTTGGTCTATTTTAGTCAATCCAACCCTCCAAACCCTAAGATAGACCACTACAATGGCCAAAAAGGTAAAACATGTCATTTGGACTAAAACATTAATATATATGGTGGTATATTTTGCTATGTTGCTTTACTATTAGCATAGTGATGTATGAACTTATTTGCTGCATATGTGTGTGTGTGTGTGTGTGTGTGTGTGTTTGTTTTTGTACAGACGAACCCAAAACGACTTCGAACCCACGTCAAAAAAAAATTGAACAAATTTTGAATCTGAATTTCGAACCCGAATCGAAACCGGCAACTTAGCAAAAATACTTTCCATCCTCTTACCAATAACAATCTTGAGTGCACCATTTGACATCCTACGAAGAAAAAATTTCTTCCCATCTTCTCTAAAACTTCAACTCCAATGTCTAAAATTTTTGCAAAAACTTCCCCAACAAAAACAACCATTAGACTCCCAAAACCACATTCATCTATGCAATGACTATCACAAAGAAGTCCTCACCTACAGAACTATCTTAGCACAAGTCATGGTAGTGATGTTCTCATCGTTGCCCTAATAATACAATAGCAATAAATTACATACGTGGTCGAGGGGTGGTAGACCTTGAGCACCTCCAGAGAGTTAGAAGATAGTTAGTAGCTAGTTGTACATAGCAAGTAAGAATTCAAGTAGATAGTTTGAGGTAATGAGCTTCAAGAGTATCAGGAAAAATCGTTAAGTCTTATAAATAAGACGATTTTCCTAGTTATTATCATGAGGCAGAATAGAGAATGTGATATAAGGAGTTAGGATCCAGAATGATAGATATCTCCATCAAGCACCGCGAAGCTCACAAGTTAGAAAGAATGACAATCTTAAGGAGATTCTACTACCCAATCAGAATGGTGAATAGTGAACCCATGATCAGTTATGTTGATAAGATGACGTCCTATGTCATTCATCATCAGAGAAACAAGGGAGAAGCATGGTGCTAAATGAAGACATCGAGCATCATAATACATTGGCACCTACATTGCAACAATCATCATAGGATGAAGATAAAAGATAGAAATTATCATGGCCATCATGAAGATGATATGAGTGTCATAACAAAGACATCATGAGCATTCGCTGCGAAGTGATAATAGCAGAGAGCCTGAACGAGAATCATTTACCAAGCAATTCAAATAACATCATCATCATCATGGAATAGCAATCAGCGGAGTAATCAGATAAGCGTCGATTAAATAGATTTGGAAGCCAGCAAGCATTTAACATATCTTGCATATACTTAAGTGTTGAATCAGAGATAGCAGTGATATTGTCTTTTATATCCTAACAATTGTATAGCATAAACATTTAGAAGTGGTATCTTAAATTAATAGCCTTAGTGTTATTTGAGATTTTGAGGAAACAAGTCTCTTGCAATTGATCTTTGCAAGTTAATTGTGCCTACTTTATAAGTTCTAACAAAAACGGGCCATTACATAAATCCATCTACAACCATCATACTGAAGACTTTGAAGTCCTCTACTTGTAGGCCTTTCTTTGGCACCAAGGCCTCAGCTATAAGGTTGTCGGTTGCCCCACTATCTATCAACACTATAACTCATTGGCTCTACCTGCATGTGCCTGGAAGTGCAGCAATAATACCTCCCTTAACTCCTCTGAAGTCTGCTCTTATGAATCACATATGTTCTTCCTCCGAGTCGCTCTATTCACTACTTGATGTATTTTCGGTTTTCTCTTCCTCACAATCAGATACCACCTCAATATAATGTATCTTGCCTTTTCCTAGGCACCTATTTCCCAGTTCACATGGTTACTTACAAGAGAAACACAGCTTATCTCTCCTCACCTCACTCTTGACCCCATTTGACAAAGTTAGGTTTTTGGGCACTCATTTTGAAAGGGTACTTTGTCTTTCATTGATGGAGGAAACTTAGATTTTTTTCAGGGTAGAAAACTCCATATTGCTACCTTTCTTAATGGCATCCTGAAGGGTTCGAGGATCAAAAGCCTTAACCCAACCACGAAAAGTTTCTGATAACCCTTCAATTAAGAGAACAATCAACCTTAATTCTAAAGCATTCAATACACTGACAACAATTCTAAAACATAAACATAAATAGTCCCAATCTATTTCAACTGAGCTAGTTCCTCAAAATGTAATTTTGTATCCTTCTTATCAAATGTGTCTGTAAGTCTCTAACTAAACTCAGCATAGGTGGTGATAAGGTTGTGCTCCTATGTCAACACCTTTGGTACCACCAATCATGAATCCTTCCAAGTGTTAAGTGGCATATATGATGGCATCATTTTTTAAAATAGGATTCAAAGACAAATAGGTATCCAGCTATCAAAATCTTTTGTGTATGTGATACAGGTTGCTTAATTGCTTTACAAATTGTAGAGACCGAATGCAAGTGTTTTACAGTTTTCTCATACAAATTTGATGCCAAAATAAGAATGACAGAAACCATAAACACTAATATGAAACATTCTTGACATATTGCTGCAATAAATTTGTGTTTCAATTGAATATCAAATAAAAGAGTTTTTGGTGCATCAATCAAAGTTAACAATAAAGTCTGAACTTTTTTACAATTAGACTGACTCGGTGGTCATAAAAATTCCTGTTTTGTTGGCATTATAACATCTGATTTTGAACACAGTTTGTATCGAATGATTGACTCTACACTTCACACAACTGGTAGCCTCACACCCTCATTTATTGTCATGTATTTACTATTCATTCTTCATCACCTTAGTTCGACTCTATCATCATGATTCATAATTCAAGTACTTTGAAATAGGTTGACAAAGGATGTATGTAACTGAATTTGCACACGATTGGAGACACAAAATCGAGAAATCTCTTTATATTGTAAACATTCTTTTTGTCAATACATTGAGTGACTTTGCCATTTTTCTGGCTTTTTTCCCATATGGCTTCGCCAAGGTAAACCACGTATTAATTGTTTCAGTTTTTATTGCATATTGGATTTTGTTAGCATAACTCCTCTCTAAAGTTTATCAGCAATCCTTTATTTCCTGCATTTGGTATCGGAGCTTTGTTTGCTACGATACATGAGGAGGCCAATCCGGCCCTATGAGAATATTTCTTTGAGCGGGAGCTCTACATGGGTGAATCCAACTTTTGAGGTAGGGATGGACTTCTGAAAACTAACATCAAAATCTGTGACCTATCAAAGATGATGACAAACCATGGGATAAGAAAATTGTTGATTGAAGTTGGATATCCTCAAAGAGAAGGCCTCCAGAGAAGCAGACCTGCATGATCTGCTTTGTAGAATCAACTAAACCAAGGCTTCCGAGCATCAAAGTGTCAAATCTAATGACTAAAAGCTGCATTTTTAAACTAAAAATAGGAAAAACAGCAGGGCGGAGGTTGTGATCACAAGGTAAAGCTAAGTGTATTACAAAAAACAGAATAAAATTGATTACTGAGAACCTATAGGGTTAGCTATTAAATAGAAATGGACAGCCAATTGAGCATGCTAGGATCGACTGGAAAAGGATGGAGAGGAAAATGAAACGTCAAAGACTTGTAACCATCCACCTTCCATTTTTTACCATTCATTCTCATACAATGTGACGAAACTGGCACTTAAATCAAGATAGAACAAAAATTATCTGAGGTTTGACAAATGAAAAGTTGATGAACTGGGCTAACAGCAGGCAATGGGCATGTGGTATTTCTTTAAAGAAAAAGATCTTGGAGTCATCCATAAAAGTAAATTTTGTACCTTTGCAATTTCAGGTGTAACAGTTTCCCAGTCACAATATTGAGTCAAGCTACGTTACCTGACTTGTACTGAAAGAAGCTGTTCATACCACAACCTACATTTTGAACAGAGGACGGATAAGAGGAAACAATATTAGGACCCCATATGAATTATGCAAAAGCATACTGGTATCAGATAAACATTTCAAATATTTGGAAGCAAATAATATATCAAAAAGAGATGAAGACAACTTCGGTAAGTTTGACTCAAGATCCGATGAAGGTATATTTCTTGGTTCTTCTACAAGAAGCAAGGCATACAGATGTTATAATAAAGATTGTGTAAGATTGTTGACAGTACTAATGTAAAAATCAATGAGGAATTGCACCATGAAGCAGCTTCAGATGATGATGAGAATGATGGGTCATACTGCAGCAGTGAAGAACCCACTGAAAGTGAACTTGAGAGATCAATTGCAAAAACCCTGACGAAGTATGTTCAAAAAATTATTCTGAAAATCAGATTCTTAGAAACAAATATAACGGAGTCTCGAGCAGAAGAAAGTTAGCAAGAGCAAATGAATATGTAATTTTTGGTCTGTTATCTAAAATTGAGCCAAGAGATTTTATGGAAGTTAGGAAAGATAAGAATGAGATCGAAGCAATGGAAGAAGATTTGAATCAAACTGAGAAGACTGAGACTTGGGAACTTGTTCCAAGGCCTAAGGACAAGAATGTTATTGGCAGAAGGTGGGTATTCAGGAATGGATTGAATGAAGATGGAAAAATAATTAGAAATAAGGCCAAACTAATCTGAAAGGGCTAGACATAGATGGAAGGCACTAATTTTGAAGAGACATTTGCTCTGGTAGCTACATATTGGAAGGAATTACAATGTTCTTAGCCTTATCTACATTGAAGAATTTCAAGGTATATTGACGGATGTCAAGTCAGCATTTCTGAATGCTGAGTTGGAAGAAGAATTATACATTGAGCAACTAGAAGTATTTCAGTTGTCAGAGAATCCAGACTTTGTCTGTGAACTGAAAAAAGCCCTATATCGACTTGAGAAAGCCGTCAGAACATGGTATTCAAGAATGCATAGGTATCTACAGCAGAAAGGATTCAAAAAAGGAATTGCAAACAGTAACCTCTACATCAAAACTCAAGGTGATCATCAGTTAACTGTTGCTAGCTATGTTGATGATATTATTTTTGGAGGTAGTAGAGATAAAATGTGTAAAGAATTTTCTAATGAAATGCAAAAAGAATGAGATGTCCATGCTTGGTGAGTTATCATTTTTTCTTGGTTTGCAAATGACTTAGTCGAATAAAGGCATATTCATATCACAAACCAAGTATGTGAAGGAGATTTTGAAGCTTAAGGTGGAAAATTGCAAATCAGTTGGTACACCCATTGTGACATGGTGTAAGTTGAGCAAGGATGACAAGTCTTCCGCAGAAAATCAAAATTTGTACTGATCAATGATTAAAAGCCTATTGCATGTAACTGCTTCTAGACTGAATATCATGCAAGCAGTGTTTATGCTTGCAAGATTTCAAGCTGCACCTAAGGAAACTCATGTAAAGGTAGTAAAGAGAATTTTCAAATATTTGAAAGCCACTATGGATTATGTTTTGTGGTACCCTAGAAGCAAGAATTTCAACTTAACAGAATATACAGATGTAAATTGGTACAAAAGTGTTGATGATATGAAGAGCACTACTGGCATTGCATTCTTTCTTGGAGATAGTCTTGTGTCATGGTTGAGTAAGAAGGACTCTATATCCTTATCTACAGTAGATGCGGAGCACGTTGTAGTAGTGTCATGTTGCACTCAGGTACTTTGGATGAAGCAAACCTTGAAAGATATGAAACCTGGACCTATATCCATTATTTGTGAGTCTGTGACAATACAAGTGCAATAAACATTTCAAAGATTCCAGTGATGAATTCAAGGACCTAGCATAGTTCGATTAAGCATCATTTTCTAAGAAAAGAAGTAGCAGATGAAGAAGTCAAGATGGAGCATGTTGAGGCAAAGGAACAGATTGCAGATATCTTCACTAAACCCCTTTCCAAAGGAAACATTTGAGTATCTCAGGCAGAAGTTGAGAGTGATATCTCCCTCCTCATAAATCAAGAAGTACAGGTTCAAGGAAGTCTTGGTTGTGTGTCGACTCCATGCCGCAAGTAGAAAAGGGGTCTTGCACTGAAGTATCGTTTATTACAGACAATGGATTGTACCAAATAGGGGGAGAGAAAGCCTCAAAAGAAAAATCTAAGAGTGTCTTTGCCGTTGATGTCGAAAGGGTAGAGAATACCAAAATGCATCAATGCATCAATGCATCAAGGAAGGGGGGAGAGGATGTCAAAATGTCTCAGGGAAGAAAAATCATTCAATACTCTTGGGAGAGAATGCCTAAATGCCTCAGTAGAGACAGCACAGGAGAGATATCTCTCAAAGGGTAAGAGATAGACAAAGAATGAAGTGTTGTTGACAGGGCAGAAATCTTTTGTTGTCATCAATGACAACAGGGGAGATTGTCGTGCATATGTTGTTATTGATGTCAATGAAGCTTGTAGAACATGTCAAAGGATGAATGATGTCAAGGAAGCAGGTGGAAGTTGTCATTGATATCAAGATAGAATGCTCTCTTGCAGAATGTTAACGTTATCATTATAGAAGCAACATTTGAGTTTGTATTGCGATCGAATGTTCCTGAATGTCTACTCCATTTGCATAAGTCTGGAAATAGCTGTGTTTAGTTTTCGAAGCTCATTGTACAAAGATAGTAATTGCATCAAGTTGCATTGCCATTGTTCTTGATACGGCATTCTACCATAGTTGTGAGTTTTGGTTTGCAGTTTGGATATTGAATAAGGCTACACACGAAGAAAAATCTATTCAAGTTTCAGAGGATTTGCAAGAAAGGCCAAAGAATTAGAAGTGACACAGTGCACACTGTGCTAGTTTGTTGACTGCACAAAAGTTTCTATTGGATGCGCCAGAGAAAGGAAACATGCACCAACTGGAGGGAGCATGTGAAGATAAATTGGGCCAGTTGAGTTCATGATAGGAACCGCATAGTGTGTTTTTTGCTCCTAGGTTAACATTGTTAGCAAGAAATCCTAGTTAGAAAATAGGAACTGACTACACATTACATGATTCAACCCCCATTCATAGTATATCTATGTGAAAAACTTAGCAGTTATAACAGCAATAGATAGCAGGGAATGGTGATAGCAATAAAAAGACAATGGATATTAATTGCAATAGCTTCCTAATATTAAAACCACAATGATGTACATCTAAATTTGTATCATAGGTTATTATTATACGTAAGCTTTTCAAAGATGCCACTTGAAACATGATTAATAGTTGAATTAACTCAATTTTGTCCAGTGACAACATAAAACAACTTGGGGCTAACTATCATGTAAAATTAACCCAAGCGCCATTGTCTACAAATATGGTGTTTTCTGAATACTAGGCTCATCATGCATTGGACCACACACCATAACTATCTTTGATGGCCCCTTGTTAATGTTTTGGCCTTTACGGCAAAGATCAATGCATTGGACAAAGTGGCAATAATAATAATTAATATATTGGATATATTATTGATATATTTAATTATGATAAAATCGGTTGGTTAATAATAATAATATAAAAGGTTATATTTATTATTAAGGATTGATTTTAATAATTAAATATGGAGCAAATAATATAAAAGAATATATTATTATTATGGACCCAAGTTGGCCAACTTGGGAGGCCAAGAGTTTATCTTAATGAGCTCATATATTAGAGCGACTTGGAGAAGGTAAGAAGCAACCAAAAACATAACGTTGCCTTCTTCCTTCACCAAGATCTTTGGATGAGCAAATTTATGGAGCAGATTCAAACATTGCTTTCTACTTGGCATTGATTCTTGAGGCAGTGAATTTGACCTTGGATGGATGAGCGATTTGGTCAAGCAACTAGCAGCGAATTTGTGATCTTGCATTATGGAATTAGACCAACATTGGAAGTCTTAGCGAATTGATTAAAGGAGCGAATTGCAGATCAGCGAATTATATTTAGGATAATTCGCACCTTGCATAAGCGAATATTGTGAGCGAATTCAAGGGTTCAATCAAGCATTCGGATGAGCAACATCATGCTTGCAACAACGAACTTAAGGCATCAAGATCAGACCAATTTGTGATCAATTATACTCAGCAAATTTGATTGGCATCATAGGTACATAACAGGGATTAATACTATACATATCAAAGCTACGAGGGCAGATTTAGTAGAAGGCCAAATCAAGGCAGATTGGCGACATATTGTGAGCAGACCTTGATAGCATATATGCAGATCAGAATCAATCTAAGCATTGGTTATATTCAGATCTGAGCACTAGTTATTTACAATATTGGATCAGAATTGGATAAGCCCTAGGTGGGCTATATCAACATTGAAAGAAGACACATTCTGGAGCTTGAAGACATTACCTTAGTCTGATTTCCGGGTATTATCTATCCTTCTTTGTGTTTATTTATTCATACCTTGTGCTTAGCTCTTGGAAGACCTCTATAGATTGTATATTCCTTGTTAGAATCTGAAAACATTAACACCCGCAACATGTAATGTCCCCATTTTTCATGAGCATCAGAGTTCGTGGGATTAGTCTATTATTTAACCCTCGTAGGCTAACCAGATGGATAGAGGGTTTTTGTTGGCAGTGCCAGAGACTATTTTTCCACTCCAGAGGTCAAGGATGTTCAAGTTTTCTCTTTGTTTGGGTCAATTTGGTACACTTACAATTTATAGTAAGTCATTTATCCAGCATTTCTACATTTGGTAGGGCACCTAGACTAGCCTCAGTTGCAGTGATGACCCTTAGCATCTTTGTTGATCAAGTATTCAGGGATTTACTAATTATAGCAGGTCATGGGTTGATAGAGATGGACCCTTTCTATGTTTAGAAAGGCATCCAAAGGCACCCTGCTTAGCAATGAATGCAGTGGGTTACCTCCTAGTTCTGATAGAATCAAGAAATAATGAGTATCTTTGGAGTTATGATATTTTAATTATTAATAAATTAATAATTAATTAAAAGTGCACATCATTAAATGTTATTTGACTTTATTATTAAAAGGGGTTATTTAATGATTATAAAGTCAAATTATAAGGTGCATATGAGGAATAATGTAAAGTGCCAATTTAAAGGGAGATATAAGTGATTATTAAGATATACTTTATATTATGTTGTTGTGCGCCAAATGGAGGGGAATATAATCAATTATTATATTTCAAACTTTGCAACAAAAGCACATGTGTTCTTTAAGTTATGCGAGGTGTAAGCTTTAAGCTTCAAGCTCGATTTGTATTTGGTGAGTTATAAAAAGCCTTCACATGAGGAAATTGAAGGATTCATGATCTGGTATTTGCTTTTGTGGTGTGAAGAGAAATTTGAAACAAGGATTTCATGTTCTGAGCTTGAAGAATTGTAAATTCTTCTAAGTGTTTTTGCACTCGGAGCTGGTGCCATCCATTGTTACAATTTGTGGTTGATTTTGTAGAAGTATTTCGGCATCTGGTTCAGATATTAATTTGCAAGGGATTGGACATTATTATTATTGCAGATAGCCTGGTCAATGAAGGCCTGCGTTCTAAGATTGGGGTCAGCCTTTCACAAATAGAGGTCTGTGTTTGGGTATTAAAGGCTGCCGCAGCTTGATAGAGGGAGGACATTTATTACTACAGGCTACGTTTCAGTTGCAGGGGCCAACATTGTCTCCCAAGAGGCACGTGTTTGCTGTTAGTGCCTTCATACAAAGATTTTGAGCCTTAGAAGCAAAATAAGATCCTTCAAAAGGGCTGCAATCTGATCTGGAATATGCTACAGGCATGCAAATCATTACAGGTTCTTCATATTTAGTTTTCAGACATATATTATCAACATTGCATACATATTTGTAACTCTTGTTTGGAAGAGAATGAATTAAGTTGACAGGAAGAATTGCATTGTGATAATAAAATATGAAGGTTCAATGAATACTTTATTTAACTTTTGAAATTTCCTGCATTTGTATATGTTTTGGAATTGCAAAAAATCATTTAACTATAAACGAAGCAAACCATATACACTCAGCAATAAGAACTTAGACATTGCATGCCAATTGTTTGACGAAATGTCAAAAGGCTAAAATTGAGTTTCCACGAGGTAGAACCAGCAGGGTTCTTACACAACATCAGTACTACCTAGACAGCTTGGGGTAAGTGTGAACTGTGAGCTAATTTGGTAGTTTTCATGGCTGCTAAGATAAATATGATTTCAATGCGTCCAGTAACTAATTCAAAGGAAGTTTTGCACCTACGAGGAAGTGTATTACATAATTAAGCATTTATTAGTTCCACCAATCAATCAACCTTCAAATTAACTCAAAGAAAATACTTTTCATGCCTTTTCTATTTATTATTTAACCAATTGTGGATTATCCCTTGAAACAAAATTCTTTTAAACAAAAAATACTTTTCATGCCTTTTCTATTTATTATTTAACCAATTGTGGATTATCCCTTGAAACAAAATTCTTTTAAACAAAAAATACTTTTCATGCCTTTTCTATTTATTATTTAACCAATTGTGGATTATCCCTTGAAACAAAATTCTTTTAAACAAAAAATTGTTAGGAAGAGATATACATACTAGTAAAAAAAATTATGCTGCCTCAAGGAATCGTAGTTAAAAAATTGAATACAACAAATTCAACCTATACATGTGCCTTCATAATTTTGAGAGAACACACCCTTAATGCATTTATTGTGTACCTTTGAATACCCAGCATAACTCTTATTTTCATTTATTTTAGGCATATCACTATATAGAATTCTTAAATCTAAACTATACCGCTATTTGTAGATTGTTATTTATAATATTCTAAAATAATTCTTGGACCCAAAATATTTATTATGGCATCCGTTTTTGTGCCTGAAAACCATTCCCAACAATATTTTGTACTATTTTAAATTTTATGTGATCCATTGTTTAAGATGAAAGAAAATAATTATTTAGAATGATGTATGTCACGCCATTGTTAACATCCTTGGAGCGTGTATTCCAGAAAAACCTATGTATCTGTGGGAACTTGCAGAGATGAAGTGAATACCTGCAGCTTCTCAACTGATATTGCAGCTGGCTTCTTAGCAAGCTCATCTCGAGCTATATCCATGAAGTGGACAAGGAAATCACCCTGCAATCAATGACAAACACTATTAATTATTTCAACCCAAATTCAGTTAAATGATGAAAATACAATTAGAAATTTAGAACCCTTCAAATTGTAAGTTGATTGCGAAATTTATTTTATGAAAACATAGTTTGAGAACTTGAGACCCAAGGGGAAATGTTTTATGATTCTTTTGTATTACAAAAAGGATATAATAACAGAAAACAAATTTCCTTCAACATGCAATCACTAGCTGCAGCATTGCATACCCTTTGCTTTAGGTCTTTATGGAAAAAAGGCAAACCAAAAAAAGTTGTGGCCAATGGAAAGCACCAGCTCTCAAACAGCTTTCTTACATATATTTGACATACTTAAGCAGTATGTAATCCAAATAACAAACAGAAGGAGACTATTACTAAGAACCCAAGACTTTAATCAGGAGCCCTAACAATAAGACACTAGGCATATTGTAAGAGAGAAATATTGTGCACAAAGAAGCTTTAGATAATAAACAACATCATCATAAAACACTGAAGAAAGGAAGAATTTGTTATCTGTAAGGAATTAAGTACCAAGGTAAGAGATAGATCAATGAAGGAAAGCACATGTACATAATATAGCATTCCACGAGGTCGTTTCTTCCTACAAAATCGAGCCATTTCAGAGATGGGAGCGTCCCCAAGACCTATTATAATTAATATGATATCACATGTTAAACAGTGTGGTTATAATACAAAATTTAACCTATAGCTCTGATACCATATACTGTTAAATATCTCTCTATTTATGTTTCTCTCTCTTCCGTAGATTTGTTTCTATTCTAATGGTCACTCTTCTTCCATGTTTCCATATTCCCGCTTTGTTCAATATGGAAATTTCTTTTTGTTTCTATTTCTCTCTTTAGAATGTTTCTATTTCTCTCTCTGTTCGTTATAGAAACATTCTCTTGTACACCTGTATATATAGAATCATAGATCATTCTTGATCTTTGTTTAATAACACATTCATTGTTTTACCATAATATGGTATCAGAGCTATAGGTTAACTTTTTCAAAAAATTTGTAATCCTCCATTGAGTGGAAATTTTCGAAATCGTTTCAATTCTTTTTCCTGGCTCTTCTGTTCATTATTAAATTTTGAAAAATTAATATAATTTCTTTTTTGAAATTATTCAAGATTGTTAATTTTTCAAAATTTATCTGCTACCACAAGGATCTTCCAGTGGCTCATTTTTTTCCCTACACACAGTTTTGGGCCCATTAATGGCCACCTAGGATTTCTGCACTTTCGACTAAGGTTTTGACCCTTCAGTTTCAGTCAAAAAATTATTTTTCTTGCAGATTCTTGGTGGGTTTTTCAAACCCTCAACTGGGTCATATTCAAAATTTTCCGAGTGCCTCGATTTTTTAGCCTCAAAATTTGTGCCAGCAGATTCAAAATCTAATTACAAATACTTGGTGGGTTTTTTGAGCTTTCTTCCGGGTCTTCGTTCATTTTTTCTAGGTCTCCCGTCAATCTGCCTCAGAATTTGTGCTTTGGATTCATTCAATGTCTTTTCAAATTTTTAATGGCGTCTCTCACCAACATTATGTTGGAAGGCAGTCTAAGATTTAACGGCAAGATATACCACACCCGGAAGTAGGGAGGGTCTCAGTTGATTTTGATGGATTTTTCACCTCAAAAATTGTGTCTAGTTTTTCCGGTTTTTCACCACAAAAATTGTGACTACTGAGTCTGAGTTCTTCCGTGCGCAATGAAGTTTTTTTACTACGATTTTCGCAAGGTTTTTTTACATCTCCTTACGCCTTTTGAGGATTCATTTGTAGACTTTTGTTTTGAAGTTAGATTGACCATTAAGGGAGGTTATTAGAGTTAAATATCTCTCTATTTATGTTTCTCTCTCTTCCATAGATTTGTTTCTATTCTAATGGTCACTCTTCTTCCATGTTTCCATAATCTCTCTTTGTTCAATATGGAAACTTCTTTTTGTTTCTATTTCTCTCTTCAGAATGTTTTATTTCTCTATGTTCATTATGGAAACATTCTCTTGTACACTTGTATATATAGATCATTCTTGATCTCTGTTTAATAACACATTCATTATTTTACCATAATACCACCACCCCTCCACTGCCACCGAGTTGTGTCGCGTCTCTGAGACTTTTCCTAGCAGAAGGAGACGTTTCGAGACATTGCTCCTCGCAAACGCAGGAATAGGACGTTGGGAAGTCCCCGATACTCCTAGTCATCCCTTGACAAGACTAGGGGCGCAACCAAAGTCTCCTGCTGAAAACACGACGGAATACAAAACAAATAAAAATAAAAGACAAAAATAGAAACACTTTTACTTTCCGTCCAGCCCTAACTCTAACTGAAACCAACTCTCAAACACTCACCAAAAAGTTATAAAATAGACGTTTCATCTCTTTTCAATCATAACAAGATCAAAACTGAGCGTTGGTAGTGGTGGTTACAGTCTGAAGGTGAAGAGTGAAGAGGAAGAGTGATTGAGAGTTTGAGGTGGAAGTTGAAACCAATCTTGAAGGAGAATAAGGAGCTGAGCAAACCAAGAGGAGTTTAAATCTTTGATTTCATTCTTGCAAGAGGAAAAGGGCAGCAGAGGTAGGTATTCTTCATCTTTATTTTTTATTTTCATTCCTACTGTTCATTCAAATTTCAATTTCCTATTATTCTATAAATTTACAATCCTATTGTTCATTCTGATTTTCAAATTTTCATTTAAATTTATGAATGTTCAGTGAAATTATGAATCAACGAGTGTTCAATAAAATAAAATTTTAGATTTGTGACATTGAATGTTCAGCTTCACATTTTCTCAATTCATTTCTTTGCTGCAGTATGTTCATTTTTCTATTTTCATTTATGAATGTTCTTTTTTTCTAATTTTCATTTAAATTTATGAATGTTCAACTTCATTTTTTCTGATTTTTTGCAGCAGCATTATCATAATGAGCTCTTGCAGCGTGAGTGAGGACGAGGGTCAAGAGGTTAAGTAGAGAGTCAAAGAGAAAACGAATCATCTGATGAACCTGGCATAGGAGTGGGGGCTGAGTCTAATACTCAAATCCTCCAAAAATGGGCCAAGCGCCCCTTTGATCAAAAATCACCTTTAAACGGTTTGTATCTAGGGTACCAGCAAAGCCTGGGACAGCTGGGGGCACTAAAAAGTGGAACTGTCACATGTAATGTTGAATTGTTTGGCAGCATTACTAGAATTAATGCTCACTTCTTGTTTGAGGCAAAGGTGTAGATATATGCCAAACGGTGGAAGGAACTTGAAGTACAGCTCTGAAATATTAAAATTATGGGGTTGTAATGAAGATGAAGTACCTGCACCTGTTACTTTGACACATAGGAATAGAGGTAATCAGATTTCTGCAGTTTCTACTTCTACTTTGCAAACTCAAAGGCCACCAAATCCATCTAGTTCAGGGGAAACAGAGCTTAAAGGAAAAGGTAAGATGACTAGTCCATCTTCATGAATCACAACCATTGGCAGATTTATTGAATGTGCAAGCAAAGGATGATGGAGATGATGTCATTGGGAAATTCTTCCTTCCCAATGGTATTCCATTCCATGTGGCCCGCTCTCCTTATTATAAGGAAGTTGTCTGAAAGATAATAAGGGTAGGACCATTATATTTGCCACCTGGTGAGACTAAATAAAGGACAACAATCTTGGATCAAAACTATTCCAAGATTAATATTTTGATGGAGAAGATGAAGAGAACATGGGTCACAAGTGGTTGCAGCATAATTATGGATAGGTGAACGGACATTAGACATCTTCCACTCACCAATATCATGGTTACATCTACAATGTTAGGAATAAAGTGTCTCAACCTTGGATAATTCCTATTCTTATTATTTGTTTTGTAAAATGTATTACTTGCAAATAATGTTGATGTGTCGGCATCTTGAATTGTGTGTAAGGAGATCATGGCTAAAACGGTAATGACGGATTCCTATGACACGTAAGAGCTATGTCAGGAAGATTCAATGACAGGTGAAGACATGTGGCAACTGATAAATTTGAGTACTGTACACTCTTCCCCAATCGTGGGGTTCGGGGAATGGTAAAAAACCCTACTACGGTTATCTTTGGGAGTAGCCCTAAAAAGTAAAGCGCATGATATAAGCATTTTTTTTAGGGTTACGAAGAGTAGTGATGCGAGTGTATTGTTGGAACGTTTTATGCTGCCGTGATTTGTCTTCAAGGGTTTTGAAATCTTTTGAAAGAACTTACATTGCAAGTGTATTGTAAGCTGTAATAGTTTTGATCAATACATTGTGCAGGTTTTGGAGTGCTGGGGTTTTTTACCGAAAGGTTTTCCCCAGGGTACATCATTGTGTCATTCTCTATTTTCTGTATGCATGGTATGTGGTTGCAATA
>MU228064.1:505213-526918 GCA_018584345.1 Thuja plicata | reverse complement strand
CACTTGGGTGCTGAAATCCGTTGTGATTATCTGGGCTGAACTTGAGGGTAGACCTACATGATGACACCTTCCTTTACACATGCTAGATTTCCTACGTTGTCAGTTGCCTCTGGATTAGTGAGTCTTATATTTTATGATGATTAGTACACCGGATTAGAGAGCTATCAGGATCCCTTGCTTAGTGGTTATTCCTTCTTGGTTTTGGATATCCGATTGGGATCTGTTGTTATCTCCTCAGCACGATGGGGTGGACCTTTGTGGTTCCACACGGACGGGTGGTAGCGATTCTTTATCCATTGAGATTCGACGTCCTTGTACCAGGTGCTTGATGGTTCTTTGCGGATGAGCTCTTTATGTTCCTTCATCATTTATTATGTAATTTGATTATTGTATATCTTGTATTAGTGTATCGCATGTGATACCTAATATGGAAATTGTAAATAGTAAGTAGATTAGAGTGATTACTACATACCCTACGACATGTGCAGCGGATGTGAGTTCATGGTGGTTTCATGGTTATCCATGAGGATTGTATTTATGGTTATGTAAGTTGTATTTGATATTTTTAATTAGATGGAATCTTTTTTTATATTGTTAGTTGTGTTTTTCTTTAAGTAATTCAACGTCATGGGACCCTTGAGTCATGTAATCTATGTGAGTGTAAGACATGTGTATAAATGGTAATCGCTTCCGCATGATTGTTTGTATCTTTATGTTAACAAAAAAAAAATTTATTCAGCACACATAGTGACATGTTTAGGTTAATCTCTCTTGGGTTCCCTGGCGGGCCGTTACACAGCCTTTTAGACAATCATCTATGAAGGGAAGCGAAAAAGATAAGCTAAAATTACGCTTTTATGGTCCTTACCGAGTCACTAGTGAGGTGGGACAGGTTTCTATGAGCTTGACTATGAAGGAAAATTGATCTTTGAACCTGAATTTGTTCTGGATGTAAATAAGAGATTACATAACAAAGCTATTCCAAAATACTTAATCAAGTGTAAGGGCCTACCACCAGAAGACACAACCTGGAAAAGAATTGAAATCTTCAAACACCCTAACCTAACCTGAAATTGCTTGAGGTCAAGCAATTAGGGGATGGGAGGAGTGTAATGAACCTATAAAGTTGAGGCCACCTAGCCTGGAGGATAGTTTTGGTTGCCAACTATGAAGTTTTATCTCTTTCAAGAAAAATCAAGAAAATATCAAACTGCTGCCAGCTGAGCAGTCTTATCTTGTGTAGGAAGCAAAGAATCAGATTTTGGTCTTGAAGTTTCTAGTAAAAACCACCAACTTCTTGAAGAAGCCTAATTTTGTCTTGTAGTGACAATTGTCTCCTAGTAGGAAATTAGATTTGTTTTGTCTTGTTATGGCAGTTGTCTTGTAGTGGGAAATTAGATTATGTTTTTGTTTTATTTCTATTTTGCATCTTCTACCAACTTCTAGAAAGGGGCCAAATCAGATTGTTTACTTGCCTTGCACGGCAAGTTCATGAACCACCCCAAGTAGGTATATATAGAAGATCTTATTAGGTTTTTTGGTCATGTTTAATATTTTGGTTTGCCTTTGTGCACGTTAAGGATCTTGGGATGAAACCCCCAAGATATCACCTTTGCTGTTGTATGTTGTTGTTCGAGCTCTACATGGTCTTGGGATGAAACCCTCAAGAGTTATTCTTTGTTGTGTTACTGTTCAAACTCTATATTGAGTTCTGTGTAATCTGAAAGCTTAAATTACTGTTGTGAAGATATTCTATATCAGTTTCAAATACAAAAATATTCTTGAATTTATAGTTATTGGGTAAAAATTATTATTTAATGATTTGGATCTGCATAAGCATTATAGACTATTTCTTTTCCTGAATCAATATTGTGTAATCAGTTATTTATTTTGAGGATTAAATAGTTTAGAAAATCAAAATTCAGATCATATAGACCTTAAGGTCTTTACAAACCTCCCAATATCTAGAATCTACATCTTAACTCCTATGAAGCTGGAACCTATTTCAAACATCCTGAAAGTATTTATACAAATTTAACTTAAAGTATAAGAAATTAAATAAATAAGACTTACAAATCCTCTCGCCCCTGAACGTAGAAAATGGCTGAGTACAAAATCTACTGTGTCTCATGCCAGGTCAGATTCTGACCTCCTACAGGACATAATTTGTCCTATGACCTCTTGATTTTTGCCCCCTTGTTTCAAGCATGAATTCATGGCTTTTGGCCAAGTGAAGAGGTTTGATT
Source organism: Thuja plicata (assembly GCA_018584345.1). NCBI lineage: Eukaryota > Viridiplantae > Streptophyta > Pinopsida > Cupressales > Cupressaceae > Thuja > Thuja plicata. Next base: position 524,672 of record MU228064.1, on the reverse strand, counting down.
GACAAAACAATGATAAACAAGGTTTTTCCAGCAAGAAATGAAAGTTTAGAGGACAACGAAGAGAAAAGTAAGCTTGTACTATACCTGGTCAGAATCTGACCAGGGATAGGACAGAAATTGTCCCATACCAATAAGATTTCCCCCCTCCTTGACATGTTGACATCATCTTGAGAAGGAGAAGACAATTTTTTACCAAGTTAGAAGATTTTGCAATTTTTGCCGAAGTATGGGGTTTGGAGTAGACCTCATGTTTCTCCCCCTCTCCATGGGCTAGTGGAATTTTGGCTTGCATGGGACAGAAATTGTCCCATACCCCTGAGATTTCCGCCCTTGGTTTGGGGTGTGGATTGATGGCAAAAGGAAAGGAGTGTTCAATTGGCAAAAGGGAAAGAGATACAAGGTTTTTGACCCAAGGAAGGGGTGTTTTTGGGAGCATACATAACTTCATGGGCACTTGTCCCATGACTGGTCAGAATTCGACCATTCATAGGACAAATTTTTTCCTGAGACCCCCTAGTTTCTGCCCAATGTTGGAGGCCTTCCTTGGACAGTTTGGGAGTTGAAGAGGTAAGTGGGCATATAGATGGTATCAAAGAAGATTATTTTGAGCAAGTAGGAATGGGCGGAATCTAGCCCTTCATGGCACAAATTCTGTCACATACCCCTAAAAATTCTGCCCCTTGGTATGGGTAGTTAAACGATGGCAGTCATCAATCTTGTGGAGAAAATGAAGTATTTTCACCTTTGGGAGTCATTGAGTTAATGTCTAGAGGACTTGGAGTGAAAATTTGAAGTTTCAAGGACTTAGAATATGAAATAGAAGCCTATCGCATGACTAGTCGGAATCCAACCAGTCATAGGACACATGTTGTCCTGTAAACCTCTAAGTTTTTCCCCTCCCTAATGGCTTGGGTTGGATTCCTTAGACATGGTGATGGTGTTGGGGGATGGTTTCGAGGAAATTCAAAGTGAAGGAGACAAGTTTTGACATGTTCATCTTGGGAGGAATTGTCCCATCCATGGGACAATCCCGCCATGTAGTCTTGACCCCCACTTCCTTCCCTCCAAACACTAGCAACCATCAATTCGTGAAGAAGATGAAGTGAGCATTTGACTAAGGGGTAGTCATGGGGATGATGGAAGACTTGGCGTGGAGAATTGAAGTTTTAATGTTTTTATCAGAAAATTGGAAGCTTGTCCCATGATTGGTCGGAATCCAACCAGTCATAGGACACAAATTGTCCTAAGGGGTTGAAATTTCCGCCCCCCCTAATGGCTTGGGCAAGCTTCCTTAGGGTGTGGAGAAGAGGTAAAGCCAAGTTCCAAGCAAATTGAAGGTTGGGAGCCCAAGTTAGAGCATGTTTGGTTTGGGTGGAAATGTCCTATCCATGGGACAATTCCGCCATGATGGTGTTGGTTCCCAATTCTTCTCCCCTTTGGCCACGAAACTCAAGCAAAAGAAAGTCATCCCCTATCATGGTGATTCCCCAATAAACATCAACGAAAATTAAATGCAAAGAAAGTCAGCTTGGGAGTTAAACTTGATGTTTGTTTTCATTATCCAATGCATCCAAGTAGGCCTAGGGAGTAAATGGGAATGCCAAGGTATAAAGGGAAGGAAGGGTTGATTCATTTGTGCACTCAAGAGCATGCAAAATTCTCCTAGAGGAAGAGCAGATCAAGTTTGTATCAGATTTAGTTAGCAAAGCAAAGAAGGCTGAGTGGGGTTTTCTTTTAGTCCATCTCCTTAGCATTTCAAGTGGAGTAAATTGACATAATTTCGTGGAGAGAGCAATTGGCATTCATCCCCAAATCTCAGAATTTTGGGATAGCTACAAGTCTGATTGGAATCGATTTTCTTTCCAAGTTATAGAGGAGTTGTAAGGATGGTGGATATGATTTGATTTCCAAGCAAGAACAAGCCCCGTCATCCTTAGTTTTCCTTTCTCAAGTTTTGGATCTTTAAAAGATGTGAGGTTGAAGAAATAATCAAACTTCAAAATCTTGTTATAATTTGAAAATGATAATTGTTTTAGCTAATAAATTGAGTTGTTTGGAATCTCATGATCTTCTAAGAATAATTATGTGGTAGAAAAATTGTGTGGAAATCTGGAAATGAAGTTACAATTGGAAGTTTGGATTAGCTTTATAGGACTTAATAATAAAATTCAATCTAAAATTTCCTCTTCTCAAATTTATGACATCTTGAACAAGGATAACAAAGACACATTTTGGTATATTTTGCAGGCTAAGGGAGATGTTTGAAACTCCAAGTGAGTACTCCAAGTTCCAAGCTTGAGGACTTCACGAGGGAAAGGAAGGGCAACCAAAGCAAAAGGTGGATATGAAGGAGAAAGGGCTGAATGGGAAATCTTGGAACTCTTGGCAACGAAATCATGGGAAGCTATTTACCTTGGAGAGAAAATCTTGGAACAACTTAGAAGATCAAAGCAGAGATGGTATGCATATCCTCCATCAACACGCCAACAGGTGAAGACTTCAAGCTCAAGAACTCCAACCAAGTGGGTGCCCCAAGGTCAAGTTCAAAGATCTCAAGTGGGAAGGAAGTTCACACCAAGTTACCAACGGACAAGGTCAAGGCATCGAAAGGTACATCAAGAAACAAGTACAAACAAGTTCCAATCATGGCAAAGAGAAGACTTCCAAGAAACAAGATGGAGAAGAGTTGAGAAGATGAAGCAATTTGGGAATATGCCATCATGTTGGAAAGTTGGGTAGTGTTGAGTATCAAGAGATATTTTCTCTTCACAAGGATTAATCTGAGCTACACGATAAGGATGATGAGGTGGCAATTGCGTGTCTTCTCTAACTAGAAAATCCCAATTTCAAGCACAAGCAATAACAACATGCCAAGTGTCCTACTTTCTCATTGGTTGAAAAATCAAAGTAATTTTCTTATTGGCCCATGATTTGGCGCCCTCATGTAATTGGTTGAAAATTTGGCAACCCTAATTAGGGTTTATGGGATGAATCTTGGCCCTTTATTTCAAATGAATCTTGGCCCTTCGTTGTAATTGGACATCTATAAAAGGCCAAGGCCTTCTCATTTGTAAGAGGTTGGCTAATTAGTATTAGATTGGAATAGAGGAGCTAGAAGGTTGGAAATAGTTTAGGAGATTAGATTAGGCTAGTTAAGGAAGAGATTTGATCAAATTTTTGCTATGATGCTATCAAAGTAATTGATGATTCATTGTTGGTTTCTCATGGTGGATTACTTAATGTTGCTTTGGAGTATTGCATGGTTTCCTCAATCTTTCACTTGGAGTAGATTTTTTTTCATGTTTAAGTAGTTAGTTGGATGAAAGTAGTTGTGGATGTTTTCTTGGTTGAATCGATTAAAACTAGGCCACTAGCCCTCTTGTTGATTGTAAGGGTGCCTTGTGTGGTAAGCTAGTGATTGCTCTTAACATCAATTGATATTCAATCTTTAGTTTGCATCCATTGATGGGATTGGAGAGGAGATATTGATTTGAAAACCATTCGAGTATTCCTTAGAAGCTTGCACTCAGTGAGGTTGAGGTCGCTAATAAGATTTCACCTTGTAGAGTCCAAGTCATCCATGATTTCTTGCATTCATAATTAGAGGTAGAAGTAGCAGTGGAAGCTAAGTTTAAGTTTAAGTTTAAGTTGAAGTGGAAATTGGAAAAGCAAAACTATATTTTCATTGCACATTGTGAAGCCAAATCTTTAGAAGTGCAAGCAGTTGATATCCATTGATTGAACGACGTAAGTCCCCTTAGTGATTACCAGCAAATCACTTTATTTCACTAAGCGAGTATCCACAGTTAAAGGAACCTTAAAGTCATTTCATGAGTTTACTTTGCAAGCTTAGCATGAGAGATGACCTTATATCAAGAGAGGATTGAGTGTTTGATGTTTCTCCTCGAAACATCGGATATTTGATTCTTCATGTTGTAGTGGAACAAAACTCACATCAACACCACCCAATTTTATTCTCAATCTTTTGTAGCATAAGATAGAGTGAGTGGATCGCACAAGGTGTCCAAAAGATATGTTGATATCGCTCTTCAACCAACAAACCAACAACCCTACAAGTAATGGCGTTGTTCATTATGACTTGGATAATGTTTCTAGGTCCCACTATCTCAATGGCAGAGATGAGAATATTAACAATAAATTGCCCATCTTTTACTTGCACCTCACAATCCTCGGACTTCAAAAACATTGCCTATTTAGGGGACACCGCTATAACATTATCAAGGGACGATTTCTTGCATCTTTCCACCCATCTGAAACAATTGATGCCCCTATCTCAATCCATGAATCCCTTACGACCTTCAATGCATCTTCAACCCCCTTGACCTCTCTTTCCAAAAAGATGTTGTGTATTTTCTCATAATCGGGGCCCTTATACCCTCTTGGAGCTTCATTGACACTTTTCAGCATCTTCTTCCAGTATGGGGAGCAAACAACACTGAAAGGCAACCTATTTGCATATATGCATCTTGCTATATCTTGGTTGGCAATGTCCTGACTCTCATTTTGAAATGAAGTTTCCAAAGGTCCCTTTCTTTTGTGTGGAATTGATGCTTGAGCTTCAGTTTCAAGCTCAACTATGGTAGTATAAAAGAGGTGGTCTTCTATCACAATATTTGAAGATGGGGGATGCATTCGCTTTGATTTTTTTTAGTGGGCATATTTTGTCTATGTGCTTCACACTCTTCTTCTTCATGCTTTGTGATATATTTTAATATTGTTTCATTTGGTATAGGTGCTCCTTTTTTTCCAAGGCATTTCATGACTCCTCTTCTAGGGTATCCATACAAATGGCCGACCACCCGATAATATGAACTATTCCTTTCTACATCACAAGCCCGACATTTCCAACGGAATCCACCACCTTCCGGAAGGGATCTTATATTATCAACATACTTTCTACAAAGGAGAATCAAAATTTGGATCTACTTTTTGTTGTTCATTATTGCCTACGGAGGATGAGGTAGATGAAATTGTCGTTCCTATGGCAAGAAATTTTAGACACATTCAAATTAAAAACAAGAGAAAGGAAAGTTCAAAAAAAAGGTAGATCTTATGGACAATCAAAGGGAAATGAAAAAAAAACTAAAAACATAAACAAAAACAAAAACAAAAACAAAATCAAATGAAAAAATACTTATCTCTTTCACTCATTAGAAGCTTGCAAAGGTGTAGGAATGAGGCACAAACACTTGATGAAGATTCACAAATCAATCTTACAACTCCCTCTTGCTCAACAAAACTTTTGCTCAACCACCTATTTGCTCCACCTCAAGAGAAAAAAATCTATTTGCACACCCAATGTGACATACAACCAAACATAAGTCATTTTAAATTCACTTTTTAGAGTTCCAGATGTGAATTTTTTATTAAATTTGCAAAAGAAAAGATGTTGGGTGTCACTTTTCCACCGGGTTTGATCTAGGTCCGGCCAAATTCGGCCTAGTCCGCCCAGATTCAAACTGGGTCCAACCGGCCACCTTGGACACAAACCATTTCCGGACCCACAAGCGGACCAAGCCGGACCCAAACCTAGTTCAAACCAGACTCAGACCAGGGCCCTATAGAGCTGATCCAAACTTGTTAGAATCCAATAATCAAACCTCCCCAAATAATCAATCAAGGAATACATAGACACAATGCCAAATTCAAATAATCGTTTCCTTAAAATGACTAAACCCAACCCTTACATGGGAAAAAAGTGAGTCCACAATCACTTAGACCAAGACTCATCCAACAAAATAGCAGCTCCTCTCCTGCCATGACCATGTCTAGTCTTAAACAAAAAAATGTCATGCCAAATAAACTTACGGAGCTAGGTAGAATTATAACTGACCAAGTTGACCTCTTGCAAAAGAAGAAAACTTAAAGAATATATAGACCTTCTAAACATATAAACAAATGACTTTATATCAGAGGTTACTCATTGTCTAACATTGAGTAGCAATTTCCATAACTAATATTCTGTATAGGTAATAATTCCCACCATGAATCTGAATAATCCTATGGTCAATCATAGACATGTAAGGCTCTAGTTCATAGTCTGGCAACAATTTTAGATCACTTTAATAATATTATTGCTTTGAAGGGGTGTTAAACATGCAATTATCTCTCAAAAACTTTATATGTAGAGTTTTTATTCTTCCATATAATAAAAATTTGGCCATGACATGTTCCTATAGTTCGGATGGCTCCAAGTGAAGCTAGGAGCATCCACCGAACATAATTCAAACAAGACATGTGGTCCTTTCTCAATGATTAGAACTTGAAACCTTATGAATGAAGGTTCTTGGGGTGTTAACCACACTAGTGTGACTTGCATGCCACCGAAAGGTGCTTGAAACTATTGGTATATCAAACTGAAATTTTGTCATGTAACCATACAAAAAACAGTGAACAATTACAATCCTACAAAGGATTTTGTATCATTCCACAGGCCTTCACTTGATCCAAATCTAATAACCTGATGCGCGGGGACTGGGCAACTGCAAATTGCAATACGATGCACTGTAGAAATAAGTAAACATTGTCAAACGAAAATTGCTTCTACAATTTTAAAAAAACATGACAGAAAAAACATAAACATTAATTTTTTAAATAATGAGATAATAGACAGAAATAAGGATGTCAACCTGGACCAGCCTACACATTTTAAAGATAAAGCTACATATGAGCATTTCCCAAGCTCATATCATGCTGATGAAAGAAAATCATTCTCCTGATTCCTAAATTTAATAGCTGCCTGTGAAAGCATAGAAAATAACGCTAATAAAAACAAGAAAAGAAACACCAGATTGCTTTCATCTGGGATCGATATTCTCATAGCATATTATGCTGATGCTACAGTATAAATACAGAGCACTGATGAATGAAGCCAGTGATTAACAATCTCTGAACATATAACATCACAGAAATATTAAAACTGATTACCTGGTTCTGCAAGAGATTCAAAATCGCAGACCCTGATAGATTTTGTGCAGAAGCTTTTTGTACCACTGTAGTTAAAGCCTGGATGGCACCCATCATTGGCTACAAGATGGAAAATTTCACGAACCAGAACTTTATGAGTTAGATTTTTTGAATCCTCAGAACAAACAGAAACACCTATAAGAGGATAAAAAGTCATCACCTGGCAAAAAAACCAGAGTCCCTGAAGGGATAATCTTCCTAACCTAAATTGGTGTTCTAGCTGTGCCACCATTGCATGGTAGTCCTGTAAAACAGATTGTTCTTGTTAGACATAATTTGTACTTCCCAAGTTGTAGAACAATATTTGAAGTTCGAGTATGCCAATTCCATAAAGGAGATATCCTTTAACAAATATATTCAAAAGTAGAATAATCTCTCAAACGTACATATGCAGAAAATACTTAGACATTATTGTACAAAAACTATTATCTATGATATTTAAGTTATGCAGAATTCACTTAAAACGTAGAAATTTCAAGTAAGACATCAAAAATATGCAACACTAGTTATTCCAAGTTCCACTGGAGGAGTTCATCCAAAAAAAAAAATCACCAGAAATACACCTTGACAATGAAGGTATCATTACATAGATCTGCCAAGGGTAGCTTCGAAAATTTATGGATGCTTCAAACATTACAAGTCTTGATTATGTCTACACTGTTAAAGGGGCAACCTAGAAAAGAAAACTAAGACTCTCAGCCTCACAGAGAGCTGCGGATGGTTTTTTCAAAGCTTAGTTCGATGGAGCTTTTCCAAAGCCAAAGGTAATCCAAGGTAGGCAGGTCTTGGTGCCTTTGCCAAAAGAAATTTTCTCAGTTCATTAGTGGCAAATATTTGAATACTGAAGCGAAGGCAGAGGCCTTGGTTGAAGGATTCAAGTTGAGGTTTCAGTACGTTGCAGGAAACTGAATATATAAGGGGATTCTCAGGTGATTATTGCTGTGTAATGATAAGATGAAATATTAATGATTAGAAGCTTACCAACCGCCTATAAAAGGCTTGCAAAGTGTACAGAAATTTTGAGGAAATTTCCGTCCTTCATTGCTTCAAGCCAAAGGAGTGGGGAAGGCCCCCATGCGTTCCTGCCACTTGTGGGCCAAGGGGTGTTATAGCACGCCCTTGGGCTTAGTTGTCGTGAATGTTCTGGGCGCCCTATTGTGCGTTCCTCTCCAATCTCTATGATGGTCGGTTGTTAGAAGTGAAACTAAGGAATGGTAGCAATCATATATGGGTTAATAAGGATACACGAGTGGGAAAGCAAAGACAGGTTCCCCTTCAAAGTAGGCCACCAGAATGTTGGATGGACAAGAGTTCTTGCCATTTGTCGGCCAAGGGGTGTTATATCACGCCCTTGGGCTTCGCTGCAGGAAATATTCCAGGCAACCTATCGTGCATTCCTCTCCAATCCCTATAATGGTTGGTTGTTAGAAGTGGGTTCCCCATCTAAGTAGGCCACCCCAGTTATGGACACACAAGAGTTCTTACCACTTGTGCGCCAAGGGTATTATAACACGCCCTTGGCTTAGTTGTAGCTGATGTTCCAAGCGCTCTGTTGTGCGTTCCTCTCCAAACCCTACGATGGTTGAATGGTGGAAGTCAAACTAAGGAACAGTAGCAATTATATATGGGTTAGTAAGGAAACGTGATTGGGAGAGCAAAGATGGGTTCCCCTTCTAAGTGGGCCACCCCAATGTTGGATAGACAAGAGTTCATACCACATGTGGGCCAAGGGGTGTTATATCACACACTTGGGCTCAGTTGTGGCAAATATTACAAGTGCCCTATCGTGCTCCAATCCCTAATATGGTTGCTTATTGGAAATGAAGTTATAGATTAAAGTATGTGATGCTCTTTAAGTTAATTACTTATTTACTACAAAAGTTCAATAGATATTATATGATTTAATCATAGAATGCTACTTGTAAAGAAATTATGTTGTGGTATTGTTACTTTTGACAAAAATAAGGTATATCCCAATTAGGGGACATTACATAAAAGTTGAAAACCATAAATAAATGAATTCACAATTCAAATATATTAAAAAACAAATCAAAGAAGAAAAGAATTTACACGTGGCATATCATTTATTAAGGAGTCCTAAAATATTGGATAAGGAATAAGACAAAAAAGAAATATCTACATTATGACAAATTAGAAGTTACATATTTGTTTCAAATTTGTATGCTTGATTGCAATTAGAAGCTACATAATTCCGGTAATTGCCATCAATTGGGAGTCGCATATTATTCTTGGGAATAGCAAACAATTGGGAATTACAAATAATATTTTAATAATTTCTAACTCTTGTAAAGAGGGATTTGAGGAATGTATACAGGAGGGTTTCTGAGTTCAGCATTCTCTAAGAAGTTATTGTTTGAATAAATTTAACAGTAAATTTAATTGGAAGAAGAATATAGTTGCCTTGGAAAAAGCTTGCTACCAAGATTGCAGGGTTTCATTTCTTCAAGAAAAGAAAGCTATCAAAGAAAGAAGGCTTGAAGATCTGTTGCACGAGAAAGAGCTTGGATCAACAGATAAAGAATTGGATTTTTTAGCTAATGTTTGGCCAAGCTATGTGGACGATTGAACTAGATGGTTTTGTTGATCTATTTACTCTCTCTGCCATATCCTAATATCGGTCATAACATGTTCTCATATGATAGAAATGCACGTAGATATATCAGCCATGCACCAGATTTCATCATGTTTGTTGATTCCTTTTTGCCAGGCATCTCGTGCAAGGTCGGTGGTTTTCATGCCAAGCAGAATTCCAAGGAAGCGTAAGCTTCATGGTTTGGCAGAAAAATGTCTGGACCATGTCCTCATCTCATGTTTGTGGATGACAATTGGATTGATGAATTGAAGACTTTTGTGTTTGTACACATTTCTTTCACCCTTTGTGTATTATTGGGAGGTACAGAGCCATATTATACAACCTATGCAATTTCCTTCCAGCCTGCTCCCACCATAGACAGAAGCTGGAACAGAGCACATGAGCTTTAACAAGTAATTTTTAATGAAATATAGTCTCATAGTCTGGAATGAGTGCAAGATGTGTAATGAATGGAAAATGGGAAATAAATGTGAATTGTTTTGCTCAAGTTTAAATGAAATGTGGTTTTTTGAAATATCCTTGATATGGAAAGGAGTGGAATGCCATACACACTGGATCCAAAGCTTGAAGTGCGCAGTTCATGTAGGCGTTTCTAAGTGAGCCTTTATGAGATAATATGATTGCAGGTTTCAATCCATTTTTATAAAGCCGGGCTCCATTACCGTTGCCAGCACCTATCGCCTGTGACAAGGTAAAATTAGATTTGGATACATGTTCATCTCATAAAGCATGATATAAAGATTTAAAATCTGAATACATAAGAAGGAAATGTGGTGCAGATTTCAATTAAGTGGGTTCACTCAATGATGAAAATAATTTCACAAAGGGAGGACATAAGTATGGGATATTTTCATGAAATATAAAGGGCAAGTGCTAAAGGATGGGCAAGTGCTAAAGGATGTTAGGGAAGAGATTATTTTATTTCTGGAGAGAATGTATTATTGTGACTTGATGGTGATGGACTGCCCAAGTCATCTCCTGTAACATGTGTAATCATGTACTTTGCTTCATGTATGAATATTATGTCGTATGATGACCTAGCATGTATGTGATACTTGCTTATGCATTGATGTACTTGTAATTATTCCTTGTTAATATGATTAATGTGATGTTCATTTCAAACAGCAGAGGTATTCATTCTTACATGTATATGATGCATACATATCTATCTACACATATACACACACATAAAATTAATGCTCGTGTCTCTTTTTGTGTGACTAAAACCTCTTTACCAATGAATTACAAACATCAAAAGAATTAAATAGATATCTGAAATTTAGATCAGAAGTGCATATTTCCTCAATCATTACGTGTAGGAAATTGAAAAGTATCATGTACAAACATGTAGCATGAAAAGAGCTATGATCATGTTTAAGCATATGCATGTGTGTTTTTGTTAGAACATAATGTTATTAGGGGTCACACCATTATAACATCTGTTGAAGTAAATAGCTTCAGGAGAAATTCTGTATCTACCTCCAAATTACTGGTTATTATCTTTCTAGAGATGCTGAGTATGTGTTCAAGGATGAACGATTATTTCTTCAGTTGAGACTCTCGATTAGAGAATATTTTTAGTAGCTTGCATCCGCTATATGAAGAGGTTCTTTTCAGTTACTTGTTTTGCAACTCAATGGTAATCGCGTGGAGTATGAAGAGTCACTGTGTGAATGATTTTAGACTCCCGCATTGCTACGCGAAGAGTCATCCGGCTGCATATCAAAGGTCAGACATTTCAAGAGGGAGTCTATCCACCTCCTATTTGAAGGCTTTCTTGCATGCATCTTGGCACCGGCTCTCATTGCTATATATATTATTGATTCTGTGTTGATTCAAGGATTCAACTACCTAGATATTATTGGCAATTTAATTCTGAGTGTATTTTTAGTTTATTGTGGCATATGCGTGAATTCTAAGCATTGTATCTAGCATTTGTTATTAATCAATAAAGGACTTTTTTGCGTGTGGCTGGGTTTTTCACCCTCAAGTGGAGGGTTTTCCCAGGATAAATTATGTGTCTTTGTGTTCATTATTTCATTTTTTGCTGCTTATTTCAATCGTGGTATAAAGACATTAACATGGTATCAGAGCGGGTTTAAGCAAGCATCTTGTGTATGGACTTGGAAGTAGTATTTCTCAGTTGTCAACAAACAGACTGTATTGTTTCTGCGTTAAATATATTGGTTCAATTGTTGGTGTTGCCGTGGAAGTTCTGAGTGCTTGATCGGAGTATCATTTGTTTCAATTTATACGTATTCTCTGAGAGTGTAGAGTGAGATAATTATTATGATGTTGAGATCTATGGTAATGTTCTGGGAGTTCTATACGTATTGAAGACTCTACAAATAACAAGTACCGGCTGAGCTGATTGGTGGTGGAGGGCAGTGTGTGACAATCTGTGTTCTCCACGAAGATAAAGTTTGTGGTGTGTGAAATATGCTCATAGGGCTTGAGAAAGTAGTCAGCTACAGTAGGGTGGCTGAGGAGTAGGAGGGGTTCGAAATATTCAGATTGAATCTCAGTGCTTTTGAGAGATCTGACTGTATAAACATGGGTTCTATTGCTCAAAGCACTCAAAGCCGCAAGCTGTGTTGCCTGGCTTGTGCAAGGGCTATGTTGCCTGGCTTGCGCAAGGGCTGTGGAACCTGCTTGCAGATGTTAAAAGACAGATTTGACTATAAAGAGATAAGTACTTCATACCCTTGAATGATGTTCATGAATCTTTTCCAATTATTAATTCATTCATTGAATCATGTTTGCTTCAAACATTTGTTTTTCTCTTCAGGATGGGTTGATCCTTTGAACTATTAGTAATATCTCTAAAATGCTTCCAAGATGAATCTAGGAGTGCAAGGATGATGAGAGATTGCAGCCTAAGCTGAGTTGATGGCTCTTGAAGAGGAAGAACCTATTCAGATTGTCTTATGATCAGTTTCTTCTAAGAGGAGTAAATAAGATTCAGAGGGAGCTTGTGTGGCAAAGGGAGAATCACAAGTCCTTTGTAGAAGATCAGCAAGCTCGTGCAGCAGTGTGACTGCCAAAGATCTTTGTTTGGTCAAACATTGAAGTCATCAGTCATTTATTGTGATAATCAAAGCCGTGAGTACGATGCCCCTGTTGGGAGGGAGTCTCGGCCAGGAAGTATTAATGTTTTGATCTTGAAATAATAATGTTATAGTAAAATGACAAGAGGACGACTTGCAATAATAAATTATCTAAGTTATTGTTGGCTATTATTATTGCTAAAGAAGTCAGCTTATGTACGGGACAATAAATAAAGGTATTTTATTTAAAAGACTTGGAAGGGCCCAAGTCGGCTACCTCTAGAAGAGGTAGAGTTTCCAAAACACACCCATATATATGCAATCGAATCCTTGAAGGAAAAACATATCAAAAACATAACATGTGCTTCTTCCTTCAAGAATCAAATCCGCATTAAACATTGATCTCTTCCTTGCATCAAATCCTTAGAGCAGCAAATTATGCTTGGCTGATTAGCATTGTATCCACCTTGATGAGCGAATTTAGAGAGCGAATTCAAGGCTTTGGATCAAGGATTAAATAAGATCAAATTCAATTAGAGTGAATTCTGTCTAGCACTTGAAATTCCAATATCATTCTTGAATTGGCGAACTTGGAATTGCTGAGTCAATTCAGTATTCGAACCTCCATGTTAAGTCTCAATTAGATGTGCGAATTGATTTAGTATAGGCGCTGAAAATTGCATTCAAACCTACAATTAGTAGACACCACAGAGGGAGCGAAATGTCAGTCTATTTAAAGGGCAGATTCCAGAACTTATCTATTATAGATAATAGCGTTAAGGAGGACATCTTCAGTATATATATAGTACAGTATGGACCAGATCTGAGCACTGATTAGTAACAGGTTTTGAACAAGACTTGGGAGAAGCCCTAGGTGGGCTAATTCGATATTCACAAAAGACACTTTGGAGAGATTGAAGGCTTTGCAAAAATTTGACTTACGGGTACTATCTCTCTTTCTTTGTGATTACTTATTTATATCCTGTGCTTAGTTTATGAAAGATCTCTATAGATTGTATATTCCTTGTTAGAACCTGAAAACATTAACAAGAGGGAGTCTCTACATTCAATTGATCTTATTATGAGCTTAATGAGTTCTTCTCAGTGAGGGAGAAGTTAGAGGTGCAATCCCTTGTTAATGAGTTTTTCTCTGTGAGGGAGAAGTTCGAGGTGCAATCCCTGGTTCATGAGTTCTTCTCTGTGAAGGAGAAGTTCGAGGTGCAATCCCTTGTTAATGCATTCTTCTTTGCGAATGAAGTTTGAGGTGAAAACCCTTATTCCACCCTCTGGGAGTAGCCATAGTGGATCCACCCTCTGGGACTAGCCACAGTGGATGTCATGTGAGAGACTCCATGACAACATCATGTTGAGTGACTCCGTGATGAGAGTTTGTGTTTATGTCACACATGGATGTAGCCATGGTGAACATCATGTTAAGAGATTCTACGATGCTTTCACGTTGAGAGACTCCATAATAATCTTTTGTTGTTTTCTCACAAATGGGTGTAGCCATTGTGAGTGTCTCCATGACATGAGTATCTGGAGATTTCTCCTTTTCTAAGAGGGAGTGCTGAAGTAAATAGCTTCAAGAGAAATTTTGTATCTACCTTCAAATTATCGATTACTATCTTTTTGGAGATGTTGAGTATGTGTTCAAGGATGAACAATTATTTCTTTAGCTGAGACTCTCAATTAGAGAGTATTTTTACTAACTTGCATCCGCTATATGAAGAGGTTCTTTTCAGTTACTTGTTTTGCAACTTAATGGTCATCACGTGGAGTATGAAGAGTCACCGTGTGAATGATTTTAGACTCTCGCCTTGCTACGTGAAGAGTCATCCAACCGCATATCAAAGGTCAGACGTTTCAAGAGGGAGTCTATCCACCTCCTATTTGAAGGCTTTCTTGCATGCATCTTGGCACGGGCTCTCATTGCTATATACATACTATTGGTTCTGTGTTGATTCAAGGATTCAACTACCTAGAGATTATCAACAATTTAGTTATAAGTGTATTTTTCGTTCATTGTGGCATATGCGTGGATTCTGAGCATTGTATCTAGCATTTGTTATTAATTAATAAAGGACTTTTATCGTGTGGCCGGGTTTTTCACCCTCAAATGGAGGGTTTTCCCAGGATAAGTTATGTGTCTTGTGTTCATTATTTGATCTTTTGCTACTTATTTCAATCCTAGTAAAGACATTAAAATCTACATATTATTCTAATATAAGGTTATAAAACCTTATATATTATATGCTTTATTAAGCATATCCTATTTGAAATAATTATAATCTAATATTTCTATTAAAGATTATTGATTATTTTTGAATGGGGGCTAGTATAAAGGTGTGACTAGTGAAACCACCCTTACTCCTATATTTAAGGAGGTTCTCTCTCATTTGAGGGAGTGTGAATTTGGAGCTTTATAGTGACTTATATCACCATGCACAAAAGGTATTATAGGCTAAGTGAAAGTCAAGAAAAGGATCCCCAGGTAAAATCTACTTAAGATAGACTATATTTTGTAAGTGTTAATAAAATGATGCTTTGTGGAGTGTTCTACCGAAAAGGGTTTTCCACCTGTATATCTTGTGTAGTGTGTAAATTTATGGTTGTATGATTGTCATCGTATTTATTTTATACCTTGTTTATAATGATTAGTATCCTATGATCCTAATTATTAACTATTCCCGTCGTATTTATTTTATACCTTGTTTATAATGATTAGTATCCTATGATCCTACTTATTAACTATTAGGTATTCCATCATCTACTCCACGTAGCTAGTTTGTTACTTTTGTTATTGTTTTGTTATGGTTTGCTGTTATTATTTAGCAAACCTATGATTTTGATTTTGATTTTGATTTTGATTTGATAATATCATGAATGCACGATTCATTATGATATTTTTATGTATAAATACATGATTCCAATGCAATACAATCCAATTTGATTGCTCCACAAAATCGGATATGGTATCAAAGCGGGATCATTTTCCATGCCTATTGTTTTGTAATGAGCATCGATCAACGCATTGAGCTCAGTTTTAATGTTGTTCCATTGAAGTTATTGTCAGTGAATGTCATCGAGAATTTAATAGTGTCGGCGTCAAAGATTCTGCACAAGAAGCCCAACTGACTTCACATTGATGTACCTGAAAAAAGATTCAAGTGTTGTTATAGTGGGCGACGTGCACTACCAATTATAGGATGTTTTGTTTATGTTGAAGGACGTCGGGCTTCCCTTTGATAGTCGCCTTTTTCTTTTCAATGGAGATCAAGGCTGGCATATTTATCGTAAATGTTTAGGCAAAATATGCAGCTATTTTTCAATAGTATTATTTGGAAAATTTGTGCTTTGAGAGGTCGTGATAGATTCTAAGCAGTTTTTTCTTCTGATTGTAAGCATTTTCCTCACAAATTTTTGGGTGGCGACTCTCTACCTTTTGTTGTGCAATATAAAAGTACAAAGATACAAATTTTATTTTGTTTCTATAGGCGAGCTGCATGATGTTTTGTAAGCTTTCTCTAGAAGCAATTCTATAAGGGTATTTTTCAAATAGTATTCCCATTAGTCAACTCTCTTTTTTTGATATGTTATCTTTATCATATCCTTTCCTCTATGGTAAGCTATTTTTTTGATATGTTATCTTTATCATATCCTTTCCTCTATGGTAAGCTATTGACCTAAGTGAGAAAAATGATCAAAGAAGCATCTTATTGAGCTAAAAACATGACAAGCAATCCTCCTAAATTCCTTCTTCTAGATCTCCATTTGTTACGTGGGAAAAACTATTCTGCGTGGACGACCAAACTCAAAACTCAAGTTTGAAGAAGTCTAAGATGTGGTCAATGGAACCACAACATGCCACAAGACAGATACTAATGAAAAAAAAAATTTGATCAAGCCGACAGAAAGGCAAATTGATCATCATGTTCAGTTTTGTCTGATAATGTTCAACCCTTTATCCACGACTCATTCAGAACCAATGATGCCTGGGACAAGCTCAAGACGGTGTATGAGGCAAAGAATCAGACTCTGAATTTGCAAAGTCAACTACATGACTTGAAGATGAAGAATAGAGAACAATTGGAATCCTTTCTTAAAAGGATTGTTTAGTTGACAGCATCCCTACAAGCACTGTGAGAAACAATTGATGATGCAATTTTGGTGCCTATTGTTCTACGAGCACTACCTTCCAGATATAAAGTTTGTGACAAATTTGAAGGTCACTGAGACAACACCCACTTTTGAGAAGCTCGTGAATCTACTCCAGAAAGAAGAGTTTATAATCCAAGAACATGATTAGGATGATCATGCAATGAGCACACACCATAAAGGCAAGAAGCCTATGAAGCAATTCAGTAGACCTCCCAAATCTGGTAATTCATCCAAACCTCAAAAGAAGTGTCCAACTTGTGACAGACTTAGAGATGATGTGAAAATTGTTGGTACAACTCCTTGGCTAAAGGATCATCCAACAAATCATTTCCAAAGAAGTCATTACAAAGTGAAAAGCCACAATGGGAGCAAAAGAACAAACAGAAACAACAAAGCAAAGTTGTTGAAGCAGAAGATTCTCTACATGAGGAAAACGTGTTTTCAGCCCGCACTTCAGAAGATGGTTCACAATCAACCTCAATACGGTATATGGACTCAAGTGCTACAAAGCACATGACTGGATAGGAGTGGTTTCTCCATTGAAACCTCATCGTGGTAAACTCTCTCTTTCTGAAAAATACCAACTATGACATTTAAGGTTGTTAATGTTTGTAGCTTTAGGCATATGATCATTTAGAATACATATAATATATGTTAATTAATAATAATATATTATATATGTTATATTATTATTAATCATATGAAATTTAATATTCAATATCAATCTATTATATTATTCTAAATTAATAATTGATTGATGACACATTATAAGATTGATAAAATTATAATTAATGGGAAGAGGCATGTCCTTTAAGGCCATGCATCTCTAAAGGCATATATACATAATCAATTTTCATTATATTAATCTCAATGATAATGAATAGACATATCCCATGGAGGGACATGTCTCTCCTAGCCTCATTCCCAATATAAATGAAAGAGAGATTTTTTCATTTGAAAAACACATACAACATAGAGTGCTATTACATTTGCAGCTATACTAAAGCTTAACATGGTATCAGAGCCACACTGCAAATGTAAGAGAGTAGTTTCTTGATGGTGAATGTGTGATTGTCTCAAAAAATACAGTCTCAGTACAGGGACCATATCTCACAAAGACACTGTTGGATGTTTCTACATTTTAGATATGTTGGTGACAAACCAAATGCGGAGAATCTCACCGAAGCGATTGGAGATAAAATGTTGGGTGCAAAAGTTATGACCGACTGTGTACGGGTCTATGTGAAATTCTTGAAAGCAGCTTTCATTAAAAAGTATATTAATTTGTTATGATCGTGGTCAAGAATTAACAAAGAAGCACATATTCAAGGAAGGGTGTCTGTTTCTAGAAAGAAAGTATTAATTATAGAGTGTCACCTCTTTTGGAGCAATCAAGTCATTTCACAAGAAGACATGAGTTCAACGATATAAGAGTGGGAATTGTACATTGTGGGGGGGAATAATATCCAATGTTACATTTCCATTTGGACCATCCTTAGTCGGGAGATAATTCAAAGGGGAGATGTCTCTCAAATAATATGAGAAGGTGTTTTATGATTTGATATATATGTACCTTCATTGAAGCAACTTGTGTCAAGGATGTTGATGCGTAGATAAGTATTTATTATCCTTGAATATTACATTTGTCTACTCATTGTAGTCTCTCTCTCATCTGTATTACTATACGTACTATAAGAGCTATTTACCTTGATCTTTTCCAGAGATGCTCTTGCAGGAAAAAGAAGATTGATATTAGATTCAGAGGGAGTCTGAATCTTTAGAGGTAACTTTGGACGAGGAGCTAAGAATATTGATATCAGAATCAGAGGGAGTCTGATAGATCATCTTAAGCAATCTTGGATAAAAAGATCAACATATTGATATATGCTCAATGAGTTCTTCTCTGTGAGAGAAGTTAGAGGTGAAATCCCTTGTTTTCATCCTCTCCGCTGAGGCATGATGGATGTCATATGTGTGACTCAATATTTTTAATGGGCCTGCCCCCTGTGTAAATCATGAGGAAGTGACGACTTCCAAATGATTATCACTTGTATTTGTTAGAGTTATTGGAAGGCGACAATCTTACAATAACTTGATCTTCTATAGTGATAGACATCTTATGATGGCTAAAACAAATCACGATAGATGATATCTTGCATGGTGGATTAAGTTCCTTAAACAGACCATTGACCTTCTATTGTGATAGACATCATGTGATGGCTGAAATAGATCACAATAGATGATTTCCTGCATGGTGGATTCAGTTCCTTAAATAGACCATTAACCTTCTATTGTAATAGACATCGTGTGATGGATGAAACAAATCACAATAGATGATTTCCTACATGGTGGATTCAATTCCTTACACAAACCATTGAACTTCTATTGTGATAGACATCGTGTGATGGCTAAAACAAATCACAATAGATGATTGCCTACATGGTGGATTCAATTCCTTAAACAAACCATTGACCTTCTATTGTGATAGACATCGTGTGATGGCCGATATAGATCACAATAGAGGATACCTTACATTAAGGATACATTACCTATGGAAATTTTTGAGTTATGGTGAATATCATGAGACTTGATATTCTTGGTCAAACCATATCTCTTGATATCACAATGAGGTGATATCTTCTCTCTTAAA
>MU228064.1:465261-479929 GCA_018584345.1 Thuja plicata | reverse complement strand
GTTGGCATTGTTGGAAGATTTGCAGCTGAACCCAAGCATAATCACCTAATGGAAATCAATAGGATATTCAGATATCTTAAGGGAACTATAGACTATGGTTTATGGTATCCTAAATCAGAGAATACACTACTTCATGTGTATACTGATGCAGATTGGGTAGGTTGTATTGATGATAGAAAGAGCACTTCAAGAGGAGCAGTATTTCTTGGAGAAAGGTTGGTATCTTGGACAAGCAAGAAGCAAAATTGTATTTCTCAGTCAACAGCAGAGGCAGAATATGTTGCAGCAGCACTGAATTGTACAACAATTGTTTGGATCAAGCAGATGGTTAAAGATTTTGGTATTCAGGTTAACTATCCTATTGTTATTCATTGTGATAACACCAGTACTATTAATATGTCTAAGAACCCCGTGATGCACGCAAAGACAAAACACATAGAGATCAAGTACCATTTCCAGAGAGAAAAAGTTGCAGACAAGGAAGTGACATTGGACTATGTAAGCACAAAAAATTAGTTGGAAGACATTTTCATGAAGCCTTTAGCAAAGGATACTTTTGAGTATCTAAGGGAGAAGTTGGGAGTCATTCCTTTTCCTAAGTCTGATTAGAGAAAGGAGCAAGTACATCAGTCCTATGTGACTGATGAATGGTCGACTACTCTACTTCTGGAGTAGTACTTGTGCATAATGGTTTGTGGCACCCTTTGCCATTGATGTCAATGGGGAAGTATATACCAGTAAAAACAAGACAAACAAGGAACACATACAAGGATCTTATACTATGAGGGAGTAAAGGAACACAGTGGGGAAGTATGACAATGGGGAAGTATACAGATAAAACACAGTCTATGTAACTACACCAGTGTAGATGAATCTTTGATGAGGATATTGATCAGATTGTAAAAGAAAGAAGACACCATGAAAATAAGTTGCTTTTATCATATGTTTCCATCAATGCCAAAGGGGGAGATTGTTGGAGATTTGATTCTGAACAGTAGATTGATTGTATGTTTATCATTGATGACAACATATAATACACATCAGTAATTCTGTATGTACTTATCCATATGATTACATGAATACTTACGTGGATAGATACATGTTTTTGACATGTTTATTATGCTATGTTCATACACGTAGACTCAGATATGAAGTTTCAGTAAAGATATGTAATTCTATTTTTAACGATTACAGTTCTGGAGGAATAACGGTTTAAGGCCGATGTATGTAATGTGTTTCTATAGTTGTGCCTATCTTCAGGATATGCATGTGTATATGCATGATTAATTATGAGTTGTTGATATTAATCTAAAGGCACATAACGTGTTTCAAGAAGATCACAAAGTTATGATTAAATTGGTGAGGCCGACTCAGTGAAGCGACGTGTCTGTTCAGCATTGACTTGCGTGGTTGGAATTATGCTTGCGCATTTAGTAGAGCCAACAAGGATGTTATGAAGAGTTGTCTAATAGGTCCCATGATCTCATAATTGGAGTATGTATTTATACAAGGTCATTTGTGATAAGAAGAGTTGTGAAAGCCAGAGATTGACAAGTAGAGCAGAGTGTTGATACAGCAGAGCTATATTTATCATATGTTGATAATATAGATGTTTATGTTGAAGCATTCAAAATACATAGTAGATTTTTACAGTTCTTTACAAGAGGTTAAAGTATCAGCGCACAAAAGGAACTGATCAAACAAGCAGTGTCACAATAGTAGTTCATCTTGTTGATACAGTGTGTATCAAATAACCAGAAGGTTGTAGCCTTCACCACTTGGACAGTGAGTCCTTGGATAGTGAGTCTGCCACCCCTAACAGGGTTATTGTAAAAGACTCCTAACAGGGTCTGACCCTTAACTAGGTCAACTATACTACTGCATTGTAATGAACAACTCCTAACAGGGTTGCAAGATCTTTTAACAGGGATTACTATAAACAATATAGTTCTTTGTGGGTACTAATTCCCACCAGAGTTTTTACCATTTGGTTTCCCTATAACCAAATTGATGTGTTGAGTAATGTGTTATCTGAATGTGCATTTAATTTATATCAGTTTGGATTAATAAGTATAAAAGATATCAAGTTGCTGATAACTGATTCACCCCCCCCTCTCAGTTATCCCTAAAGTATTCTAACAGTTACATGTTGTAACAGGTTACCCCATAATTGATAAACCAAAAGCACACAAGCATCCCTCTTGACCATAAGTTGAGAAACTCACCAATGTTTTGTGGGATAACTGAGGACTTAAGGTGAACACCATCACCGACGAGGAACTAAGGTTCGGTGCATGTGTGACAGGTTACAAGATATTTTAAGCAAGCAGGCTAAACAACATAGCATCAACAATAGTAAGCACAACTTACAAGATAGTCACAAAGGGAGTATAGATGGATCTATGTGAGATCTTGCTGAAGCAACTTGATGAGAATATGACAACAATCAGGTCTGCAAAGACAAAAATATGTAAGTTTGGCTCACTTATAATGTGTATATTCTTTTATTTTCAAGAATAATTTCCTTTAGTTGGAAAAGTGAAGTGGGACACCACCAAGCCAGTCACACTGCAAATAAATGACTATATCAAGTCACTACGAGATAACTTTGATTCAGTGATGACTGAATACTTCCTTGATTTCAAGGAAAAGATGATGGAGAGAGTGAGGATCACTGAACAGCTGATTGAAAACTATAGGGATGAAATATGTTTTATGGTGGATTCATATTTCACTCACATTAAACCAATTGTACCAAGGACGGCCTGGTTACCACCTCTTGAATATGAGATAAACATAGATCAAGCAACAAATGCAATTGATGCATTGATGAATGAACCACTTGACAGTAAACAAATAATATTTGGAACATATGAAGGGGCAAATTCAAAGATAAAAACAAGCCTAGTCATAAAGAAGACTATAAACAAGAAAGATAAGATGGTAAAGAATCTTGAGAAGATACTATCAGTTAATGAGGAGGAGAAAGAACAAACAGAGGAAACTGAGGAACGGGGTACCATTGGTGAAGAGAAACATGAGCAAGAATCAGATTTTGAGGCCACTGAGTCAGATGTACCTCCACCCCCAACCAAGAAACCAAGGACCACAACAGCTCAGAGGACAAGGAGACAAACTACAAAAGATACTACACCTCTCAAGAAAGTTCAAGTGAGGACCTATAAGAGGAAGCAAAAAATAGAGAAACAAACACCTACCAAAAGGAGGAAAAGACTGGTCAGGACCAAAGCTGACATTGAAGATTCAAAACTTGATGAGCTTGATATAGATAAGAAAATATTAGCCCCTAGAACAATGGATGAAATTGCTGATTCAATTTCTACAACAAGTACCATGACTGAAAGGAAAATTAGACAATGGGCAAAACTCAAGCCAGAGGACCAACATAAAATACAAGATGAAATAATTAGGGCTATGGTCAAGTTCAAATATGTACCAGTTGAGTTTGTTGACAAAATACCCAAAGAATTGGGTGATAGAAATTCATAACAATGGTCTTATGCTTTGCACACAGAAAAGGAAGCAAGGGAGAGGGTACTTGTCACACTCATGCCTCCTAAATCCAAAATGGAAGTGATAAAAGAAATAATTAAAAAGAATTCATATAAATTTGTGGCAAAGATAAGAGCTTACAAGGTGCTACATGATACATTTATAGAGCTAGACAACATGACATATGCTAAATGGAGACAAATTCTTCATCTACATGTAGAATCAACAAGTTGTGAGAATCAATTACTTCTCACCGAGACACCTCATACAAAGGAGAAGAAAGATAAATCAAGTCCAGAGTACATTGCTTTGGATAATATTGAAGATATTGAGCCCATTAGCTTAGATAAAGTCATGGATGATCTTGAAATTCAAGACATCACTCACTATGATTCTGATAAAGATCCATAGAAGGAAAATGATGTCATATTACTAACTCTTAAGGATCAAGAAAAGAAACAAGAATTGGAGACAAAAGGAAATAAAGACATGGATGTTGTTGATGAAATATGGCCAAACACTTCCATCATTGACATAACAAGACTGGACCCTATAGATCAAATCTAAAAAGATGAAGATGTCACTGCTCAACAAGCTCAAATTGATGAGCAGGACACAACTCTAGATGCAGCACACGTGGGCACACAAAACAATATGCCAGTATTGATGAAGGCCATCGATCTACTAGAAGGAAATGAAGAATCTACATCGGCTACAAGAATACCCAAAGACAAGGGTGATGCGGAAACAAAGGATACCACAGATGAACCCAAAGATACAACTGCAGATCAAGCTTCTACCGATGATCACCAAGACAAGTCTACTGATCAGAATAAAGAAGGAGAAAAACAAGCAAAAGAGGATAAGTAAAAGGAAAAGAGTGAAGAATCAAAACAAGATGAACCACAAAAGAAAACTGAAGAAAAATCTGTTGAAATACCCAAGGTTGATGAGGAGACGTCTTCACCTAACTGACAGGTGAACTCTGAGCAGAAGACACAAGAGGTTTCCTCTACCAAGCCTTCACTAAGCGCCTCAGAGAAAACAAATGAACTAGCAATGGTAGGTCATACATCTGCTTCTACACAAATCTCAAGGAAGAAGAAAAGAAAGAATAAGAATCTAGTCACTATGGATGAAGTAATTGAGATTCTAGTATGTGATCCTAGAACATTGGATCCTACTGAGTTGACAAAGTATGCTAGACTTTGTAAAAGGAAAGCCATGCAGGATAAACTGAGAAAAGCCACAAAAGAAGCAAAGGTACTTGAAGTTGCAAAATGAATACTCCAGCAAATTTTACCTGATACAGATGTTGATCAAACATCCCCCATGCTTGATCAATTAGTGGTTCTCACAGATGCCATCACATCTCAAAATATAGATGTTGAGAAGGATATGGAAGCTAGACTTGAGAAGAAATATGAATTCAAGTTAGCAGAGAAGATAAGCCAAGAAGTGGCACTACAAAAGGTAAAGCTATCTGAATTGGTAAGCACAATAGACCCCATAATTTCATAAGCTATAGCCTTGATACAAAAGTTATGCACATTAGATCAACTTACCAAGGAGTATATCGATAAGATAGCACAAATTGATGCTGATCTTCAAGCTAGTACACAAGGTCTAAAAAATAATGAAGATGCAATCAAATTGCACCAAGACCAGCTCAAGCAAGCTAGGAAGCTGAGACAAGATATACAGATTGCAGAAAAAAAGTTCAGAGATGAGGTGAATGAGCTTCAAGCTCAACTCTTACCAACACTCACATTACTGCAACAACATATGACAGAGGCAAGACAACTTGTTGACACCCCATAAATGTCTGTCCTAGACAACATTTATGATATGCATGCTAGGATTGAGCTAGAGCACATGGAATTAGAACTCCTTAAAGAAAAATGGGAGAAAATGATCAAATATATCAAGAACACTCACTCCAACATTCTTGACACTCTATAAGTTACACATTTGTCACAACTTATAAGTTGTACATTTTTTACATGATTATCAAAAAATGGGGAAATGACATGTATAGTCAATCAGTAAAAGGGGGAAATGAAAGGAAGAAATGATATGTACATGCAGTCATTAGAAAGAGGAAAGAACAAAAAGGGGAATGTATAGTAAAAAGGAAAGTATACATGTACATATACATATACTATACCGATGCATACAGCTAGGGGGAGTCATATAATGACAAGGATATATACATGGTGTACATACTAAACACTTTAGTATTATGCACATATCAGTTTTTGATACTAATGTCAAAGGGGGAGATTGAAGACATTATATTTTACCATTAGTATATACAAGGAAAAAACATGATAAACACCATCGGTTTATACTACACTGACAGACAGGGCACAACACTACCCGATGCCAAGGTTACCGATACTGCTAAGTACAAAGCATCCCGACGAAAACTATTCAGTGTTACCCAATGATAGAAAAGACAAAGGAACCCGACGAGTAACCAACATTGCAACCTGACGAAATAGTCAAGAGTGGAACCCGACAGATGAAGGGAACCCGATGATCATTTCAAAGAAGGAACACTGATAGACTTTCAATTCACACCAACGATCAAGAACTGATAGTCAGTTACAACCCACAAAAAGTGGATATGACTTTCCACGTCAGATAAATCACTAAAGTTTTATCTTTATCTTCTTGATTTGTTTTAAATCCATTACATGAGGGAAAAGAAATGTAATGATTATTGTTTTTTATCAATTTAACTGATTTAAAACATGCAAACTAATGGATCAAGGTCAAGTTGCATACCTTGGATCTAGAGTTAACATTGTAATGCGTGATTCTAAAATACATCAAATAAATTGTATAAATAAATGCTCAATCAATTGTGAACATGTTGTTCAATGATGATTGTAGCCTTTGAGAGAATCTAAGGATCAAATAAGAGAATTCATGTGGCAACACAAACAAAGATCAAATCAGTTTTCAAGAATAGAACAAAGGCTACCGACGAGCAGGAAAAGGTATTAATCAATCACTATAGGTGATATTCATATACTGTAAGATTTAATGGATCTATAATTAGAAATTATAGATTTCATATAGTCAGGTCAAACATATTGTACACATTCTAACAAGTGGGGTACACTTAAGAAATCCTTTCAAGGAAGGTGGACTTAACAGTCTTATTGTAAATCTCTTAACCGAGTGCACACTACATCAGTGTTGCTAAAGCTCTTAACAGAGTAGATCCTAACAGGTCTCCACATTAATACTCCTAACTTAGTAGATCATCAAAAGTGATCAAATTGTAAGCTTTAACCGGCTCCCTTCCATTCTACAGATAGTGAAGTTTTGTGGGTGTCAACCCCACCACAGTTTTTACTTCCTAATAGGAGTTTTCTGAGATATCTTATATTGTGTTATGTGTCTATTACTTTCATGAATGTTACATACAATTAATTTTATGAATTAATACTACATGCACAAGAAAGAACATCAGATATGGTCAGTAATACAATAAAGTTTGATTGCTAATGAAGTAAGGTGAAAAGAGTTAAAAGTTTTAGAAGTACTGATTCACCCCTCCCCTCTCAGTACTACTTCCCATTAATCCCAACAATTACATGCTGGGCTGTAATGCCTTCCTGGTTTTGGCCATATATTCAATGAATTACAATAAGATCTTCATACAACAGAGATCACAGACCTTTGATCTCGATATCTGAACATTAGCTTTCTTTCCCTAAGAATGATACCTAAACTAAGAACATACAAAACAATATATACAAGAGTACACCAAAGAGGTCAGTGCTCAAATCCATAAGAGAGACCTAGATTTAGGTCCATACAGATCCCAATGAGAGACCCCAAATCAATTTAGCGATGAAAATTAACTGAAGAAGTCGGCCAAAGATCCAACTCACAAAATAAGAATCTCAGGCACGAGACCACCAAAAATTAGTAACCATCGATAAGAGCATAACCGAGCAATAGAATACCAACCTGAGCGACAGAGACAAGGATGATCGAGCAGTAGGGAACAAAACCTGAGTGTCAAAAGAGAAACTTGAGCAACAGAAAATAAACAGGTATGCCTGAGCAACAGGCCCGAGCAACAAAACTAACAATTACCAAGTGATAGGAATAAGAATGCCCGAGCAATAGAACCCAAGTGATAGACAAGATTTACCAAGCAATAGAGCCTAAGTAGCAGAGTATTTCCCAAGCAACTTCAAAAAGAAAAAAGAAAAAAAAAACATCTTTTTGGTTGAGCAGGATTTCCAATGACCCAAGATACTCTTGCTTCAGACACTTGAGGTTACAATAAATGATTCCCCGAATCATGTATCAGGTCCAACCTGAAATGAATCCAACTTAGATTGATAAATCTGAGATGAGTCCTCAATCGGATTGTTCTTCCACTTTACCAAATATTCCATGTATTCCTTTCCTCTTGTGCTTTTGCCAACTCTTTGTATCAAAATCTTTTCAACTTCCTCTATCTTCTTCTTAGGATAATCACTTGATACTGTCACTTCTTCATTAGGTAATTGATATTCATACAAGTCTGAACTATTGAATATAGGTGATATATCCATGTCATCAGGTAATTCAAATTCATAAGCATTTCCATTGTCAAATCTTCTCAAAATTTTGCAAGGACCAAATTTCTTCATCTTCAGTTTATCATATGTTCCAATAGGAAATATGTCCTTCTTTAAATGAACCATTACATCATCACCAAATTCAAATGTTTTATGTCTTCTTGATCTATGTGCACTATCTTTGTTATTTTGATTACTTTTCTCCAGCTTCTATTTTACATCTTCATGCAATGCCTTCATAAATTCTACAAATTATTCTACTTCAACACTTCTTTTCTCTTCTCCAACAATGTCTCTCAAATCTGATATACCTCTCAGTTGTGTGCCATGAACAATCTCAAAAGGTGTCTTTCCAGCACTTCTATTCACTGAACTGTTGTATACAAATTCTGATTGTGCCAACATCAAATCTCAATCACTTGGTGTGTCTCCAACTAGGCATCTCAATAAATTACCCAAACTTCAGTTTACAACCTCTATTTGTCCATCAGTTTGTGGATGAAATGTAGAACTAAACTTCAACTCAATATCCAACTTCTTCCAAAGTGTTCTCCAAAAATAGCTAACAAACTTACTGTCTTGGTTAGAGATGATACTCCTTGGTAATCCATGCAATCTGACAATTTCCTTAAAGAAAAGATATGTTATATGTATTGCATCTGATTTTTTCTTGCATGGTATGAAATGTGTCATTTTAGAAAATCTATCCACAACAACAAATATAGAATCATTACATCTTGTTTTCCCAGGTAAGCCAAGAACAAAATCCATGTTGATATCACTCCAAGGTTTCTCAGGAACAATAATCAGTGTATACAATCCAGTATTCTAGCTCACTCCTTTTGCAACTTGACAAAATCCACAATTTATTTAAAAATTTTGAACATCCTTATACAACTGAGGCCGAAAATACCTCTCCTTCAGCAAATTCAATGTTTTATCAATACCAAAGTGTCCAGCCAATCCACTACTATGTTTCTCTTTTATCAAATTAGTTCTCATTGAACCTCTCAGTATACACAATTGAATACCTTTGAACAACATATCTTCCTAAATGAAATAATCTTCATACTTACTTGATTGACTTGAATTAGGTGCTTTGCAAACTGTCCACTGCTCTGAAAAATCAGGATCACTTTCATACAAATTCTTCATGTCATCAAATCTAAGAACTTCAATTCTCATTTCAGTCAACAAAGATATTCTTCTACTCAATGCATCAGCAACTCTATTAGAAACTCCACTCTTGTTCTTAATCACAAATGTGAAACTCTGCAAATACTCTACCTATTTCATATGTCTCTGATTCAGCTTATTCTGACTACCCAAATATTGTAAAGCCTTATGATCAATATACAACACAAATTCATTTGGCATCAAATAATGTCTCCACTTATTCATAGCTTGAACAATAACATAGAACTCCTGATCATAGACAAAATATTTCCTTTCTGCATAATTCAACTTTTCACTAAAAAAAGCAATAGGTTTACCTTCTTGAGTTAACACAACTCCAATTGCACTTCCACTTGCATCACATTGAACTTGAAATACCTTATTGAAATCAGGTAAGGCTAACACAGGTAATTGAACAACCTTCAGTTTCAAAGCTTCAAAACTCTTATCAGCTCCATGTGCCCATTTGAATTCTCTTTTGTCTCCTCTCATCGTCTCAGTCATAACATTACATATAGAATTGAAATTTCTGATAAACTTCTTGTAAAAACTTGCCAATCCATGAAATGATCTTACCTCTGTGACATTTTTAGGTGTAGGCCAACTCAATATAGCCTCAACCTTCTTAGGATCCATATTCAAACCATTAGCTGAAATCACAAAGCCTAAATACACAAGTTCTTATTTCATGAAGGAACACTTCTTCAGATTTATCAACAACTTTTCTTCTTTTAATCTCTGCAACACTTGCCTTATATGCATCAAATGCTCTTCTCTAGTCTTACTGAATATCAGAATATCATCCAAGTATACAATCACACACTTACTCAAGAATTTCTTTATAACTTCATTCATTAACCTCATAAATGTACTCAGTGCATTAGTTAAACCAAAAGGAATAACCAACGACTCATACAAACCTTCCTTTTTCTTGAAAGCAGTTTTCCATTCATCTCCTTCTCTGATTCTGATATGATAATATCCACTTTTCAAATCAATTTTGGTAAAATATCTTGCTCCACTCAAACAATCCATTATGTCATCCATTCTTGGTATAGGAAACCTATATTTCACTATGATTTTGTTAATTGATCTGGAATCAGTGCACATTCTCCATTCTCCATTATTCTTAGGTGCTAATACAACAGGTACTACACATGGACTCAAACTTTCTTGGATCAAACCTTTGTTTAATAATTCATGAACTTGTCAGTTAAGCTCTTCATTCTTGTTCGGTGTTAACTGATGGGGTGCTTTGTTTAGTAAACTAGCTCCAAGAATCAAATCCATACAGTGACTGATATCTCTCATTAGTGGAAAACCATCAGGTACATTATCTAAAATTATCTCCTTGTACTCAGTGAGAAAATTTCCAACTTCTGAAGGAATGTCAACCTATGTATTGTTACTCGGTTTGTTAGGAATCAAAGCATAACATATATCATTCCTTTTCAAATATTTAACAAACTATCTACCTTTCATCAAAAAAACTTTCACAAATGTACATATCTCACCAACAGACTCTTCAACCAAAGGTAACAAAACTTGCTTCTTACCATCAACCCAAATAAAGTATCTATTCAATCTTCCATCATGTATTGCATGTCTATCATATTGGCAAGGTCTACCCAACAAAACATGACAGCAATCCATAGGCATAATATCATACAACACCTTATCATAATACTTTCCAATTTTCAGATTCACAAAACATTATTCACTCACCATTAATGTATGATCATAATTGATCCATGAGATCTAATAGGGGTTCAGATGTTTCATCCTCTCCAACTGCAACTTTGCAACCATTTCTTCAGATGCCAGATTCTCCAAGCTTCCACTATCAACAATCACTTTCCAAACTTTGTCTGCAACTCTACATCTGGTCTTGAACAAAATTTTCCTGACACGATCTTTCTTATCCTTCTCACTCCATAGTATCCTTCGGATCATGAAATTTCCTTCCTTTTCAGCTTCATTTGGTGACTCCTCTTCCACCAATACATTTATGCTACTACTACCTGTCTTGCTTGCATGTGTACATTCAAAGGATTTATGTCCTTCTTCGCCATAATTGTAACAAGTAACTTGGAATCCTTTTCTGCTATAACCACCTCTGGAGTAATTACCTCTTCCTCAGTATGAATTTCCACCTTTCCATTTAGTCTTTCCTTTGTCTTGAGATGTGTTTGAAACTGACTTGTCTAGTTCAGATCTACTGTTCTCACCATGACATCTACCTCTTCCTCTAGGAAATCTACCACCTCTACCTCTTTGTCTTTGTTCATATCTTCTTTTCATCTTTTCCTCAGCTTTTAGGGCAAATTGGTATGCCTCCTCAATGCTTTCCATCTTGACCAAACTGATTTCATCATGTATAGAACTTCTCAAGCCATTCAGGTATCTTGCTACTCTTTCCACTTCATCTTCAACATGTCCAGATATGATGTCCAATCTATAGAATTCTTTAGTATAGTCTTTCATTGATTTGTCTTTCCACTTCAAACTTTGCATTCACCAGATTAGGTTAATCTGATAATCACAAGGTAGAAATTTGCCTTTCAATTTTTTTAACATCTTGTCACATACCTTGATTTTATCTTTACCTTTCTTCTTCCAATCCAATTGCAGATGTTCCCACCATAAGGATTCATGTCCTTTCAATTTCGTGCTTGCAATCTTCACCTTCTTATCCTCTACCACATTCTCATATTCAAAATACTTTTCCATCTCAGTTATCTAGTCAATCAATTCATCATAATCCAATTTTCCACTATACTCAGGAGGGTTAAACTGAGGTGTGGATTTCAAACTTGTCAAAGTTCTCAGGAATCTCTCTTCTTCCTGATTCATCATAGGTGCAAGTGTAGCTTCACCTCTAACCTCTTCAATTTCATCATCACTAACATCATCAAGATGTCTTCCTCTGCATTGGTCTATCTCAACAGCTTCCAATCTAGTAGGTATATGTCTAAGCATATTAGCTAGACTTGGATCTATATTTCCTCTCCCATGAACCATGTTGAATCCCTCTACAATTGTAGGTTAGATCAAAATATTCCAACCCACAACAATACCAACTAGTGTTAGGGTTTTAAGAAGGAACTTAAATCTCACCACGCTCTGATACCACATGAGGCAAGGAGAGCAAGGAGATGGAGCCAAAGGCACTCCTAACTACCAGACCACCTTGCAGAACCAATGTGGAAGCAACAACAACATAGTGAAAGAAGAAACAAAAAAATCCTTTATATCAACTTGATCAAAATCATTACATATCAGGCTATAAGGCCTTCTTGGTTTTGGCCATATATTAAATTAACTACAATAAGATCTTCATACAATAGAGATCACACACCTTCGATCTCAATATCTGAACATTATCTTTCTTTCCCTAAGAATGATACCTAAACTAAGAACATACAAAAGAATATATACAAGAGTCCACCTAAGAGGTCGGCTCTCAAATCCATAAGAGAGACCCAGATTTAGGTCCATACAGATCCCAATGAGAGACCCCAGATCAATTCAGCAATAGAAATTAATTGAAGAAGTCAGCCAAAGATCCAACTCCCAAAATAAGCATCTCGGACAGGAGACCACCAAAAATTAGTAACCATTGGTAAGAGCATAACTGAGAAATAGAATACCAACCTGAGCGATAGAGACAAGCATGACCAAGCAGCAGGGAACAAAACCCGAGTGTCAGAAGAGAAACTTGAGCAACAAAAAATAAACAAGCATACCTAAGAAATAGGACCCGAGCAGTAGAACTAAGCATTACCGAGCGACAGGAATAAGCATGCCTGAGCAACAGAACCTGAGTGAAAGACAAGCTTTACCGAGCAACAGAGCCCGAGTAGCAAATTATTTCCCGAGAAGCTTCAAAACAAGAAAAACAAAACATATTTTTGGTTGAGCAGGATCTCCAATGACCCAAGATGCTCCTGCATCACGATTGCTGCCACATTTTATAGCACCTAAAGCAAGTATAAGTTCCAAATCCATCAATTCTAATGTATGAAGTTCCTGTAGCACTGATGTTCCTAAACCCATGCCTTCAAAACTATACAAGAAAATTTTTTTCTCACAGTACCAAAACTGAGAGAATGAGGGAATCTCATGCCCACAAATCACACAGTAGTTTTTCAGAGTCTTCATCCATTTTCCCAGCGAGCTCAGAAGAGCAACAATAATGTTATTTGAATCTACAACTTTTCCTCTAGAATACAGTACTCCATCAGACCTAAATTCACAATTGTCAAAAAAAATCTTCACAAATTGAGGCACCATATAATGAGGACAATATTGCTTGAAAGTAGAAGAGCTCTTGATAGCAACGATCACTATTTTTTTTTATGTCAGTCTATCAATGGGCCCGATAGAGAAGACGTCATATTCATCTTCCATGAAGAACTCCCAATATTGCTTTCTATGTTACTCATTCATGATGGAGGATCAATAGATGTTGGGTATGAGTCTACGCATATATGAATGGGCTATGTTGAGATTAAGTTCGTCAGAGATACTTCTCTTCTCCTCTTCTCCATAGCCAAGTATTTTTGGGAATACATTATAATATTAATTGAAGCTTTTCATTTTCATTTGCACCAATTGTCTATGGCTTTCTCTATTCTCCATTTGTGCTTTATTCAACTTTTTTTGAAATGAATCTATCTACCATGCCTTTAAACACTTTTTTTTACATTTGCAGCATGGCTCTGATACCATGTTAAGTTTTAGGATCACACCAAATGTAATAACACTCTCTATATTGTCTGTGTATTTCAAATGCAACAATCTCTCTTTCATTTATGTTGAAGATGAGGCAAGGAGAGACATGTCCCTAATGGGACATGTCTATTCATGATTATGTGATTAGTATAATGATGATTGACTATGTAACTATGCCTTTAGAGAGACATGTCCTTTAAATGACATGCCTCTTCCCATTAATTATAATTTAATCATCTAATAATGTTTCATCAATCAATTATTAATTTAGAATAATATAATAGATTAATATTAAATATTAAATTTCATATGATTAATAGTAGTATAACATATATAATATATTATTATTAATCAACATATATTATATGTATTCTAAATGATCATACGATTGAAGCTACAAACATTAACATGAAATAGTTATATAAATTAGAAATAGAAATTTGGTTATTCAATATCAATTTAAGAGCAAGATAATAATTTAATAATAAATTTTGTCAAAGGACATCTAGTGTAATGGAAAAGTCCATGTTGTAGGCACCTAGATGAAGTGCAACGTTAGTGTTGCAAGCATGTGATGAAACAAGTCACGTGTTCGAGTCTTTTCAGCCCCAATGTGCACAAAGGATGAAGGAATATTTGGTTTCACCGTTGTTGAT
>MU228064.1:452761-460261 GCA_018584345.1 Thuja plicata | reverse complement strand
TTCTGCTTCTCAAGATTTTTTCTAATTCCTCCTTTTCTTTGATAGGCATGTTATTATCATCCAAGGTTTTCCATGTCCATCCTTTAGTTATGTCTACATCCATTGGTTCAATACAATCTTTCACATATCTACCCCAACTAGACTCCATAAAGGTTTTGGAGTTGTTAAAGTTAGATATCTTCTCAATAGTTGTGAATCCTCCCCAAGAGTCTGACCAGAACAAGGCCTTCTCTCACTTTCCAAGATTACATGTAAGTTTTTCTATGATGGATCTCCTGCATTCAAATATAAAGTTTCATATACGTGATCCACTAGGAGGGGATTTCCCTCTAAAGATACTTGATGGATCTATGTTGGTTAGGTATTTGACCCATTTTAGATGCAGATTCTTGTACATTCTCCAAATAAGTTTGGCACCAAGGGCGTTGCTTTGCTCCTTGACATTTTTTATGCTAGCCGTTCCTTCCTCCTTAGGTCTACACACATTATCCCATGTTAGTAAAAATATTTTCCTCTTTTTACCAGTTTCTTGCCAAGTGAAATTTCTAAGATGCTTATTTAATTCATTCTTCTTGGCTACAAGAAGGTTAATGCATGATAGTTGGTAAATTGACATTACATATAGTACAAATTTTAGCATAGTTTCCTTTCTTACCAAGGAGATTCACTTTCCCTTCCATGATTGAGTTATGTTCTTTATTCGAGGAAACATTTGATCTAATAATTTAGTAGACCTACATCCTTTATCTAGGGTAAGCCCTAGATATTTATATGCCTCTTTCTTATCTCCCCCACCATACAACATTTTTTCATCTACAAATTATTGGTGAGTGGTTAGGTCTAACTTTCTTGCGATTTTGATTACTTAAATTATTTTATTTTGTTCTCTTGCCTTTGATATTGTCATACCTAGAGACTCTGCCATGATTATGAACAAGAAGGGAGAGATTGGGTCCCCTTGTCCTAGTGCCCTAGATATGTTAAATAAACCTTTAGGGGTTCCATTTACCAAAATTGATATTTTAGTAGTGGAGATGCATTCAAAGATAAGGTTTATCCATGGTTTGACAAAGGCAAAGGCTTGCAAGAATTTGTTGAGAATGACATTCAATCTTGTCATAGGCCTTCTTAATATCAAGTTTGATGAGCATACTTGGTTCTCCATTTTTATAGATAGAGTGAATAGCTTCCTGGGCTATAATTACTCCATCATATATAGATCTACCTGGAACAAAACTAGTTTTTTCCTCACTAATTAAGATGGGAGAAGTTTTTATTGTATGTTGGCTAGGGTTTTAGTAAGCAACTTATATATAGTATTACATAGAGCAATTGGTGTTAAGTCATTAAAACTTTCTAGTTTATCCTTTTTAGGGATCAAGGTTAGGGAAGTATTATTTATTTCTTTTAGCATACATCCTAAGTTTCTAACACCTTCTAGGGCATCAATAACCTCATCTGTTATGAAGTGCCAATATTTTTGAAAGAAACAAGCGGGGAACCCATCCGGCCATGGATATTTCTCAGGGTTCAATTGCATTAAACTAGTTTCCATTTCATCTTTAGAGAATTTATCCATCAAACCTCTGTTATGCTCCTTTGTAATCAGCTTTGGAATGCTTTCCAATATACTTTGCTGGCTTCCGAGATTGGATCCTTCCTAGTTGTTAAGTATGTTTTCATAATAGTTCACTACTTCATCTACAATCTATTTAGGTTCCTCTGTGATGGTATCATCATCAATTCTAATTTTAGTTATTTTGTTGAGAATTCTTCTCTATTTAGTGCTATTATGGAAGACCTTAGTATTCTCATCCCCTGCATTTTTCCACGTTTCCCTAGACTTTTGGCACCAAAATATTTCCTCCTTGGCTAAAATATCTTCATACTCTGTTAGAAATTCCTCTTCCATGAGGTAGAGTGTTTAATCCATTACTTTTTAAATTATTGTGGTGTTAACCTCTGTTATTTCTTCTTCTATCCTAGTTTTGGACTCAAATATGTTACCAAAATGATCTCTATTCCAAATCTAAAGCTTGTTTTTTATCATCTTTAATTTATTAAATATCTTGTATAGCCTGGAACTTGAAACATCTGATTTCTTCCACCAATGTTCAATGAGTTCTAGTATCTTCTCATCTTTCAGCCACATTTGTTCAAACTTAAATGAACATCTTTTAGGTTTTGTGTCTTCTGCAATCGTAAGTTTAACTGGGTAATGCTCTTATCCAAAGATTGGCTTAACTTTTGCTTATGTGGTATGAGAGAAATTCACTAGACTACCTTCAAGAAAGAACCTGTCCAATTTCTCAGCTATGTTACTGAATCCTTTCCTTCTGTTGTTCCACGTAAATATATTTTTAGTTGTTCTAATTTTCATAAGGTTATTTCTATTAATCCAATCATTAAAGTCTTTGACTAGTTGTGAGATCTTTTGATATCCTCCCCATTTCTCTGTATGATTATTTATGGCATTGAAATCACCCCCAATAATACATGTTTGGTCAGGGATATTATGTAAGTATTGTTCAATCTCACTTCACACTTGGCTCTTTTCCTAACTCTGAGTTGGGCCATAAACATTTACTAGGAGTAAATTCATATTATTCTTTATGCTCTTCACTTGCCCACTCATAAAATTTATCTGACACCTATCCATAGTAAACATAAAAAATCTCGGATCCCATATTATTGCTAATGCCCAGAGGCTCTATTTGCAGGGGAGCCGGTAATTTCCCTAAAGCCTAATCTTTTATTAAAATAGTCAATATCCTCTATTATTAATTTAGTTTCTTGAATCATCGTTGTATCTAGGTTTGTGTTAGTGATACAACATTTTATAATATGCTACTTGTTACATTCCATTTTAAGTTCTTCGTGGCAATGTGGGAAGGACCTTCCCCTTCCTTGCATAAAATATGGAGGTTAATTTGGTCCAACCCTCTACAGGCCCATCTTTTATTCTCAGCTCATATAGGGATTTCCTCCCTCTTTTCCTCATCTTATTTGCACAATGTGAGGTATCCTTACCTATTTCATTTTGAGAAATACTCAAGGACTCTTTCTCTTCTGCATTTTCCTTGTCATTTAGTTCTACCATCATCTTTTCCTCATATGATCTAGGTGGATCCTCATTAATATCTAGATTTGTTTCTCTTAACATATGTTTCAGCAAGGCTATTTCCTCCCCATCCACTATTTCCTCAACAAACTTATCCATAAGGTCATTAACCACCTCATCACATACATAGTTCATTATAATGTTGACTTCTTCCTCCACCTTATCACTATCCTTAAACCCTTCTTTCTCTATTATATTTTCCTGATTGTCTTCGCCACTGGTTCTTTATTCGTCAAGAGCTAACATCAACATGTTATCTATGTTTTCATCCCCATTCTTGGTGGTCTCTTGTTCGGTCTCCATACCTTGCTCACTTCACTCTGTTGAAACTAATTTTTCTTCTTCTACTATGATCATCTCCTTACAGGCTTGGTTCCTAAGCACTGTGCCTTCCTCTTCATTCATTTCTTTATCCTTAAGGGTATTTCAGATTATCTTATCCTCCTCCCTACTGTCTTCTGCTACAATATGAAACATCTTCTTATTGATAGATGTAATTTCCTCCACTATATTTGCATTATCAATTTATACCATCATCTTTATGGAGGGTGTGATTTTCTCTCTATCTTCCATAATTTCTCCTTCTTCTAGCTTATCAAGTCCATCTAGACATTGGATTCACTCAGTGTCTTTTGTCTGATAAGGACCATCTCTTTTATATATAGTAACATTATGCAAAGGTGGAGTAGCATGGGCTTGGAATGGACATGTTTTTTATCTATCTATTTGGCTAATGATAAATCCTCCATGCTCCTCATTTAGACGAATCCGAATATCTGATGTAGCCTTCTTTTGAAGATTGATAAATGAACTCTCTTGGTTATTTGTACCCCTAATCTCAGATAAGGTTCCATTAGTATCTATTATCTTTTGAATATCTGGTATGTTTAGAATAATTCTATTATGAATCTTTCCATTATATATTTCAGGTTTTAGCATATATATTGATTGGTTAGTGATTATTTTAATTGGTTTTAACATTTGTGAGCTTAGCTCTAAGTTAAATAATATTTTGACATTAGAAGAGGACACATAATTTTCCTTGAGACCTTAAAAACCTCATAAAAGATCTCTTATTCTCCTCGAGATATGACTGTGTAGTAATTCTACAAGTAGGTTGGTAATATTGATCCATCTAGGTGCTCTGATATTATGAAAACCCTTTAATTCAAAATTTTATTTCCATTCTACGAATTTAAGATTATATCCTCTAAAGTATAATGGCTCCCTATTTAAGAATTGTTTTTTAATTGAAATTTTCTTACAGTCAATAAACATAAATTCTTCATCTAGGGTAGTAAAACTTACCTAATCCCTGAATGTTTCCTTAATCCACCGAGCAATGCAATTGATAGAGGATCTGAATCCGCACCATTTTGCAAACAACCCATAATTTTTGTAGTAATCCCATAGTCCTTTGGTGTAATTGTTGCTAATAATTAAAGTATCTACCTCTACCTTATCAGATTGAAGAATACTTATGTGTTTTATAATTTCAGATGGACCCAAAGATGCAGTAGGGTTTCTATGACTTTGTGTGGGCTTTTTAGGATCTCTAAAAGCCTCCTGTCTGAGGCTAATACCACCTTGTATATGTTCAAGAGAAGGATTTAACCTGGTTCGGGGAAATATAGATGACCAAAAGAGAGTGTTTTTTAGAGTCAAAGCATTTCTTAATTAATGAGGATTTGTTGGAGGAATTCTTCCCAACATGGTTTTGTTAGTTCCCGAAGCAAAATTTGGTATCTTGCTCGAAATGGGAATCGCCCATAGTCCATTGAGATAATTACTCTTTTCACCTAATTTATCCTGTGTTATTCTTGATTTTAGGGTCTTTTTTTCCTTGCGGCTTGTCACCAACTATCATCCTTCATTGTCCCTCCCTGGTTGAATAATGGTTTATGATCTAGGGTTTCTTTGACCCCAACTCCACACCCTAGCTCTACTAGTAGATGTAGAGTTTATATGTCATTTATTTGTCTGATGGACCATATTCCTGAGTAGAGGGAGCCTTGAAACACATGTTAAGAATGAATCTGAGGAAAATATATATTAGCTTACCTTACCAAGGTATGTTAAGCTAGATCACTCTTCTGAGAAAATAATTGAAGATAAGAATGCTGGAGTATTAACTAGAAGGAAAGCTAGAGAGAGCACATGCTTCCTTTCCAAGTTTGAGCCTAGAACTGCTAAGGATGCATTGAAATATGATGATTGGTTGAATGCAATGAGAGAAGAGATATAACAGATAGAGAAGAATGAAACTTGGTCTCTAGTATCCCAACCGGAAGATAAGAATGTGATTGGAAGTAAATGGGTATTTAGAAATAAAATGGATGAAACAGGAGAAGTGGTGAGAAATAAGGCAAGACTTGTCTGCAAAGGATATGCACAATAGGAAGGATTGGATTATGGTGAGACCTTTTCACCTATTTCTATATTAGAAGGACTAAGGATACTACTTTCTCATGTATCTTACAATAAATTCAAGATTTATCAAATGGATGTGAAATTTTCTTTTCTGAATGGTATACTAAAGAGGAGGTTCATGCTGAACAACCTGACGGTTTTGAGAAGAATAATGGACAAGATCTGGTTTGCAAATTGAAGAAAGAACTGCATGGACTGAAATAAGTGCCTATAGCATGGTATGAGAGACTACAATCATATCTTATAAAGATTGTATTTTTTAGAACAAGTGACAACAACAATGTTTATTTAAAGGTTGATGAAGAAAACAAGTTACTACTTGCTGAAATATTTGTAGATGATATAATATTTGGAGGTAACGATGACCTAAGTATAACATTTGCTGAACAAATGAGAAAGGATTTTTAAATGTCAATGATAGGTGAAATCAAGTACTTCATTGGCTTGCAAGTTTCACAACTTCATAATGGTATCTACATCAGTCAGTCTAAATACATCAAAGAGACATTGAAGACATTTGGACTTGAGGAATCAAAACCTGTTGGAACCCCAATGCTTACAGGTTGCAAACTATCTAAGGATGATGAATCAGATGGAGTTGATCATATTAGAAATGGATCTATCATTGGAAAGTTATAGTATGTTGCACATAGTAGACCAGATATTGCACAAGCAGTTGGTTTAGTTACAAGATTTTCTGCAACACCTAAGGAATCACACTTGACTGCAGTAAAGAGGATATTCAAATACTTAAGAGGAACAATAGATTATGGACTTTGGTATGATTAGAAAAATATTTCTCCCTAAGTGTTTATACTGATGCTTAGTAGGCTGGAAATATGGATGACAAGAAAAGTACAAGCAGTGGAGCATTTTTCTTTGGTGAAAGACTCGTTACTTGGACAAGCAAGAAGCAGAACTGTATTTCCCAATCTACTGCTGAAGCTAAATATGTTGTTGTTGTCATCAATTACACTTAGGTGGTATGGATTAAGCAACTACTTGAAGGTACACAAGAAAAGGTGACTGAACCTATTATTATTCACTGTGATAATACTGTATGCACCCTAAAATGGTCGCCTAGACTATAGGCCCCATTTATCATTTTACCAATTTATCAAATTCCTGAATCAATGCTTTGCAACATTTTAAAACAATTTCCTTGATCAAATCGTAATTAATTCAATTATTTCAATATTTCCTAAGGTTTGATTATTTTTATTTAATTAAAAGATTTAATCTCCCTTTTAATTAAATAAAATTCATCTTATTTATTTAAAATAAATTCCTCCCATTTAATTAAATAAAATTCTTCTAATTTATTTAATTATAAAGAAAACCCCTCTTTTAAATAAATAAATAAAAATCCCCACTTAAAGCTCTTTATTTGATGAAAAAGGAAATAAATTAAATAAAAATAAATAAAGTTCCTTTTTTCTACACATCTTTCTAAGTGGTGGGCTTTTTTCTTTAATGAGCACATGGATCAACCAAGATTTAATCTCCACCATTGCTCATTTCTTTTTGCCTCTTAATCTCAACCGTTCACTTTCCTATATAAGGAAACCTCTCCTTCTCATTTTCATATAGAATTTTTTTGTATTGTTATGGTGCAGGTTTGGAGAGCAATTTTAGAGGAGAATTTGAGCACTTTGGCTTGGATATTGCAACTTCTCTCTTCTTGTCTTCTTCTTCTTGCATCCATGGCTATTCATGTAGATTAGATTCATATTAGATCAAATCCATATTTTCTTTCATAGATTAAATTTGCATATTTCCTTTTATAGATTAATCATGCATTGTTATCATATAGAATAGATTTCATTTTCATGCATTAAATCTCTCATTTCATGGTGTACTTGCATAGGCACAACTAGGTCAAGCTGAGGGCCTCCATCACTAACGTTTGTACTCCATGAATAGGGAGCTATGAGTCGATATTTGAGGCC